>CM039122.1:1069880-1098350 GCA_022036555.1 Microstegium vimineum | reverse complement strand
ATTTTCCCCTTCTGCATTTCTTGAGAAGTTAGTTTGTCGAAGCAGATAAAAAACGTTAATTCTATCTGAAACAAATAAATACAAAAGATCTTGTGATTGGCAAAGTGCAAACCTTGATGGATACCATGAAAAGTGATACTTTGAACGTTTCATATATGGACACATTGATTCTATAGTCATTTGTTCTGAAACAATGAGCGATTGTTTAACTGTGGTAAGTTAGCTTTCTACAGACACGAGCTTGGCCTGTATCAAGCTCATCATCACCATCATCAGAAGGCCAAGGTGGACAAGGTATGCCATCTACAAGTGTTGAAATTCCAACAGATGGTGCAGATGTTTGGGAAATTGACCTTCAACTGCTCAAGTTTGAAAGCAAAGTTGCTTCCGGATCAAACGGCAACCTGTAAGTTTAAGTTTTCTTTACTCAATAACGTGGAAATGGGAACCTATTCAGAGCTCATCTTGATACTTGGCCTTGCTTAGGTACCGTGGAACGTACTGCAATCAGGACGTGGCCATCAAAATGTGAGGTCTGAGCGCTTCAGTGCAGATATGTACCGAGATTTTGCACAAGAAGTGTACATCATGAGGTTCGTTTGAAATTTTTTACTGACATGATCTTTCCAAAGACAGTTGCATCTCCCAGCTACAATTAATTTCAGTAATGTAGAAGATGTAAAATCCTAGTCTAGATTAATGCCTCTCAATATTGTTAATTATGTAAATGTTTCTTGGTTTATACATGCTTGCAGAAAGGTCCGTCACAGGAATGTCGTGCAATTTATTGGTGCCTGTACAAGACAACCAACGTTGTATATAGTAACAGGTATACTACAATGAGATTCATCTCTGCAGTAGGCATGACAATAAATTTCTTTGGTGTTTGTTCCCCTTACCCCATTTTTGCATTTCCTTGTCTCAGATTTCATGTCAGGAGGGAGTATCTATGATTACCTCCACAAAAATAATAATGCTTTCAAGCTTCCTGAAATACTGAAAGTGGCAACCGACATCTCTAAAGGAATGAACTACCTGCACCAAAACAACATAATTCACCGTGATCTCAAGACTGCAAACCTTCTCATGGATGAAAACAGGGTCAGTTTTTTTCCAAAGCCCTAAATCATGTTTTTTAAGAAAAAACTTCAGAAGAGGCTCCACTAGTGGAAAGATTTAATCCAGTTTACGAATGACAGTCTAGATGACTAACTCACCAACTCACAACATAATCATATTGTTTGTTTGATTTGTAATGTGCAAAGCTGTCTTTTTTGTGATTAATATATCTCAAAAAGTAATACAAATATATTTTACAGGTTGTAAAGGTTGCAGACTTTGGTGTTGCACGTGTGAAAGACCAATCTGGAGTGATGACTGCAGAAACTGGAACTTACCGTTGGATGGCACCTGAGGTGCACTGTCATGAATATGTATTTCAGTGAAAAAATATTTGTCCGTTTCTGAAATAATGATAATGGTGTTATTATTGAAATTTCAGGTCATAGAACATAAGCCCTATGATCACAAAGCAGATGTTTTTAGCTTTGCTATTGTTCTGTGGGAACTGCTAACCGGCAAGGTAACTGCAGTTGCATTCTTCTACATGATTATGCACAGTTTCTGTTTTCTATTTTTAGTTTGTATATAAATTACTCATAAGAGTATTGTTTTTCAAACTTTTTGATTCCTCAGATCCCTTACGAGAACCTAACACCAGTGCAAGCAGCAATAGGTGTTGTTCAGAAGGTAAGTGCATTTGGCTTCCTTAGTTACGTTATTAGCAGCCCTAAGGATATGACCTAATGTAGTCTATTTGATAAGATACATACATCTAGGAGATGCTGTAGTATTTTATTCAGTTATTATTTTAGGTAATGGCATGTGCAGACACTTGGGAACAGGGAGCAGTGCAATTCTGTTAGGAAACAGTCTTTTAGAAGGTGATGCCAGTGTTTGCTCTTTCAGGAAGAGCCATTTAAATAGTGGACCATCATCCTTGGCCCTAAATACTGGACCATCATCCTTGGCTATGCATTTGTTTATTAATCGATTATTATATATATACATGAGGTTAGAGGAACAGGTTCATTCCGTATGCTACAAGTTGTCATGGAAATAAAAACAGTAGAAAAAATTATCACTAAAGCACATATTGAAAGCAATGGGATTTGTATTACTGCCACACAAAAAAACTGTGTACAAAACATACTCTTAATTGTTGATTTCAAGTGAAACAGGTAGCCGTGAAAAGCTAGTTCCTCTTTTCTTTTTTCCTTTTCGTTAAAAGAAATACCAAAGCCTTTTGTTTCAGAGCTTTTTTGTAGAGATTTTTACAGTTTCTAGTTTTTTTTTTGGTAAGGCATATTATCTTCATGTAGATAATATCATCATGATTTCTAAGGCCAATGATCCACACACACACACCACACACACACACACGTAGGCAATATTTTTACAGATTCACCCACACACGTTCTCTGCAGGGTATTAGGCCAATGATCCCAAAAGACACCCATCCCAAGCTTATGGAGCTGCTTCAGAAATGTTGGCATCCAGATCCATTCTAAGGCCTGACTTCTCCGAGATACTGAAAATCCTTCAGAAACTCTCCAAAGAGGTCAGTCCTGCATTTCCGGTTCTCACTTCTAGTTTATCATCAATGACATGTCTAGAAAAAATCATCATGATTTTATTCTACAACGTGAAAACCAAGCTATCAATGTTTTTGCTGCTTAATACTACTCTCCAGAATTGACCATTGTGATGTCTTAACTTAATTTGAAACAGGTGAGAACTAACCCTGATGGTCGCCACAAAACAAAGTCAGGTTTTCTTGCAGCGCTGAAGAGAAGCCACTGAAGTTCTGAAGTACACGATAGTCACTCCCAATGTAATGTTGATGCTTGATCCACGCTGTAATCACAGCATGCTTCTGAAGTTCTGATTCAATTTGAATTGAATAGTGTGCTGTAGTTGTACAGTCACGATTTTCTCGTGTAATTGCAGTTGCTTTTCTCCTTTTTTGGCTCAATTGCCTTTTGTTTTGTTTCTTTTGTCTCATGTATGTAATCGTTGAATGTCCTAACGACTGACATAGATGAAATGTGCTGAAATAAATTCTTGCTGATGATAAACCATCCTCTTCATGTCAGTAACTCTTGAGATTTATCATAGATGATAAACTCTGTACAGAAGTGTGTGCTTGAAATAACTATTTCAGCAAACTTTTAATTTATTAATCAAACGTACTAGTTCTTGATTGACTTTAACTGATGCATTTTGGCATCTGGCACAATCTCAAGAGCAGAATTATTGTGAACAGACTGATCGTCATCACCAATACCCCAAACCACAGCAAATCAAAGAAATTACATGTACAAGTAATCCTAGCTAGCTATCACTTCATCAGTCACCTTTGAGCTTCCTGACCTTATCGAGGAATGACTGACGGCCGGGAAGGGGCTGCTGGCGCCGCCCTGTCCGCCGCCTTTCCCCGACGCCGCCCTCTTCTCGTCGAGCATCTCGCCGGCGCGACTACCTCCTTGTTCCAGTCCCAGAATCTCCTTCTTAGCAGTCCTGATCTGAGCCTGCTTCCTCGCCGCCGCCGACGACCCGAGGACGCCGCCGGCATTCACCCCGAGTATATCCATCTTAGCCGTCTTCACCTGCTCCTCCCTCCTCATCCTTACCCGCTCCCTCCTCTCGTCGCGCTTCCCCCCGGCGGCGCCGTCCGGGGCGTCGAACACGGTGCCCTTCTTCGCGCCGCCGCCGCCGGTGGAGCTGCTGCTGTTGCTTTGCTTCTTCCGGGCGCCCTTCCTTGGGATACGGCCGCCGTAGGACGTACCAAGGAGGCGGAAATCGAGGCGACCCCACCCTTCCTCGTCGGAGAGGTCCCACCCGAACCGCTCAGCCATCTCCTGGAGCGGCCCGTCGCCGTCGTCGAAAGCGTAGTCGTCGTCGTAGCCGCCGTCAGCGGCGTCGCCGCGGAGGAATCGGTGCGCGTGCTCCCACTCGACGCGGTCGACGTAGACGGGGTCGGCGAGCACGTCGCGCGCGAGGTCCGCCCAGGGCGCCGTGTCCCCGTAGTCGAGCTCGGCTGCGACCCACCGCAGGTACGACGGCGGTAGCGTGCCTAGCATCTGCCCCCTGTGCTTCCCGAACTCCATCACGCGGTCCCTCGCTGGCCGAGACGACCGCGCCGGCGGAGGCGGCGGTGGCCTGGGCGCCTGTCCCGCTCTCGGCGGCCTCGCGCGGCACCGGCGCGCGCGGGGGTGGGTGTGGGGGTGGGTTGTGAGGCGGATGAGGTCAGGAGGCGCCGTTGTGGATGTGGGTGTCCGCGGCGGAGCCGGGGTGGAGAGCCAGGGCCCAGCGGCCGTCGGGGCCAGCATCGTCGTCGTGTCCGCGGCGCGGCGGCGGCCGGCGAGCGAGGCGTCGGTGGTCTCTGGTGATGGAATTATCTGCTCGTCACAGTCACAGGCTGACAGCGCGGCATCTCTTGGATAAATTAAAAAAATATTAAAAAAACAAAAAGGGCAAGGCACGTCGTTACTTGGGCATGAGACGGCCCGGCCCATGGCGCGTTTTGGCCCGGTCCGAGCACGCGTGCCTGGCCCGGTGGGCTGACAGCGCGGCGTCTCTTGGATAAATAAATAATAAAAAAACAAAAACAAAAAAGGGGAAGGCACGTCGTGTCATCATCTACTCATCTCTGACCTCATCCATCAGGCATCAGCAGTTCAGCACAGGCAGCTCCGGCAGGCTAGTCCAAGCAGCGATGCCAGCGGTGGCGTGGCTACCGGCGCCGCCGGCGGCAGCCCAGCGGCGGAGGCTGTCCCTTGTGGCCTCGGCCTCGCTGCGCCGGGTAGCGTCGGGCGGGGGCTCCAGCTGGCGGAGCGAGCGGCGGCTCATGTCGGAGCTGGAGCGTACGGTGACGGCGGGCGCGGCCGAGCGCGTCATCCGTAGCTACGTCGGCACCAAGTCGGAGCGCGCCGCGCTCGCCGCGCTCTCCAGGCTCCTCATGGACTCCGACCCCCTCGCCATCCCGGTGCGCGCCCCCCTCTCTCAACCAAACCTCGCTGCCCTCTGACGTTTCTCAAAGTGGCCAGCCGTACCAAGAAAGCTTCGTCATTTTTCCCACACGAAGTAAATTTTAATTTTTTTATACTTGTCCTTGTACCTGTCATTACAATATGTGAACAATAGATTCAACTTTCGCTAGTTGTTAACTCTGAATTCGAGCGACCGTAGTGCCTTTTTCTGATGAACTGTAATTTCATTCATATTTGTGCATGTGCATTTCAAGGACATTTGGAAATGTCTTAGCTTGTTGAACTATTCCAAATTCCAAAATGGTCCACGCAGGGAAAAGAAAACCATCACCTGATTGCTGATTCGTTGTGGTTGCTGCAGTTCTATGAGGCGGTCACAGAGGCCCGGTGGTTCAAATGGAGTTCTATCCATGCTGCTGCAGTTGCCGCCTTGCTTGAAGCCAATGGAAGCACTGAACAATCAAGGTCTCTCATCTCTAGCTCCATCTCTCAGCACCTCGAGTCCACCAATGAGGTAGTAGCTCTCTTCTACTGCGACCTCATGGCGGCTTTCTCCTCTCGTGGACTGAAGGGCCGGGGGATGGATTTCTACACGGAGCTACGAACCATGCCGCTCTCTGGACGCAAGACCTACATGGCCATGATAAAGTCCTTGTGCCTGCTGGGTCTTCCCACCGTGGCTGAGGAGACACTTAGGGAGATGGTTTCTCTAGGGTACCAGCCTGAGGCCTTCCAGTTTGGGTCGGTTGCGAAATGCTACGGCAAGTCTGGCTCGCTGGCCGACATGGAGAGGGTTATTGCGTCCATGGCAGATGCCGGCATCCGCTTCGGCACTGGCGCAGCGGACACTGTGCTTTCTTGCTACAGCTCCTGCCGTGATCATTCCAAGATTCTGGCATGGTTAAAGAAGATGCGGAAATTACGCATCGCACCGACTACGAAAGGCTACAACTTTGTGCTCAACTCATGTTCCTCACTTGCTTCAGTGGTTCAAGAGCTGGTCCTTCGCTTCCACTGTCAACGACCGGATTGGTCAGGAGGCTCAGGTCTGTATCTACACTGGCAGCAGAAGTTGAGCTGGTGCAAGAACTCCTGGACTCCTCGTCGGTGCTGGACAAGGCGATGGAATGGTCAGAAACAGAGGTGAAGCTGAATCTGCACGGATTCAGTACAGTTTCAGCCTATGTAATGATGCTGCAATGGGTGGATGCGGTAAAGGGTCGTGAATTGCCATTGGAGGTGTCAGTGGTGTGTGGCATTGGAAAACACAGTGATGTCCGAGGTGAACCTAAAGTGCGTGAACTGGCACAAGAGGTACTGAGCCGGATGGGGAGCCCCCTACAGCTGTCTACAAGGAACAAAGGGCGGCTTGTGGCAAAGCGAGACAGGGTGAAGCAATGGCTGGCCAGCTTTCCAGTGCCTGAGGAGGGCACAGATCAATCGCCTGATGCAACGAACCAACAACCGTTTGTATTTACACTTTTCAGAAAACTTGGACAATTTTTTTTCCAACCTCGTATAGATTTTCAGATGAATAGCAAGGTAGCTCATGCTATAGAATAATGCAAATTACAAAGTGTATACAAGACTCTCAAAGATGTCTTGGGCCAATCCTTGTTCTGATGTTGGAGTATTATGCCTCAACTAGCTGCTTGATGCTGATGGGACTGACAAACTGTGCTGGTCCATCGTAGAAGGCAAGTCCCACAAACTTGTAGGTAGCTTGGGTAGGGTGCACCAGATCCCAGAAGAGGTATTTGCTGCGGTCACTGCAGCAGCTGGAGATGGGGGTGCACCCTATCTCAGCATTGAACCTGCCTACACCGCAGCATGCACTCTTCACTTCCTCCAACCCTGCAGGCAGAAAGTGAGCAAAGATGCAAATATACCAGAGAAAGAGGCGTCTAGTAACTGGCATGCCTCGTTTCATGTCTAGAATGATACTGCTCAGTTGTTGCAACTTACCAGCGGCATGTGGGCTTTGAATCAGACTAGAGAGAAGCTGATAAGCATTGCCAATGGAGTACTTCATGCCCTGCATTTCTGAGCTGAGATTGCTGAACAGGTCCTTGATTCCATCATTCAGCCTCTTGGCTATCTGATTCAATTGCTCAACACATTCTCCTGTTGGGTTCTGACTTCTTGGGTTTGGACAGCACCCAATCAGTGGCACGTTGATCACAGCGAATTTCCTTGCTCCCAAATGGTATAATGCCTGCACAACAAACATACAGTTACAGTGAATAAAGAATCGACTGATTTGTCAGCATACCCTTGTGCTTAGAGTTGAGTAGCGGTCAGAGTCTCAATGGCTTAGTTGCTTGATAGGCAGCACAGCATTGTATCTGTCTGCATTGAATATTTGAATATAGAACAAAGTTCTTACTTTGACATGACTATCATACGTGGAGATCATAGCTTCAGAGAATTGCTGAATTGCAGTGGAGTCTGGAGATGTGTTCTGTGAGAAGAAGTCAAATGCATCATTCGACCCGGCGCTTATGAGGAAGATGGATTTCGACAGCGAGTCCGCAACTTTGCCAGCACTCAATCTGGTTGACATCTGGCCTTTAAGGTCTGAGAAGTACCCTATCTGCTGGGTCATGCTGATTGTAGAACCCTGGCATAATGACCATTTGAACCTTGGTGTTAGTGTTTTTCTTTGAAAAAGTAATCATGCTGTCACTTGGTAATGTTGATTGTACTAGTGATTTAATTTGAAAAGGAAAAAAAGTCTTGACAAGCCCAAGCGTGCTTCACTAAATTTATGAGCTGAATACAAAAGTTGAGCTTCACTAAATTTATGAGCTGAGTACAAAAGTTGTGCTTCACTAAATTTATGAGCTGAGTACAAAAGTTGTTATAAATGGTTGAACTTTTGTGAACAGTTTTTCAACTTTACGTAGTAACTCATCGCTTGATGTACGGATACAATTAAAATTATCTGAAGTGTGTGCAGTGATGACACACATTACACATACATAGTACTTGAAGGGTACCATAATGGTAGTCTAATAACCCTAAATTTGTTTTCTCAAAAAAAACCCTAAATTTGCTAAAATGCCTTCTGTTTTAAGAATTAAATTGCCTAATAAGCTTCCTAGACAGCGAAACTAAGCAAATTCAGAGATTTGTCTAGTCTGAAACTGGAGCATGAATGCATGATTCTTACTTGAGAATATAGTATCCATTGAAGCAAGATTTATAAGTCCCAAACCAAAATACATAATAGAATTTGATGCAAGATGAAAACAAATGTAGAGATAGACATACTGTGGAATCAAGAAGACCAGAGCCTGCAGAGGCGAAGTTGGCTCCGCTCATGTAGGCTGCTGCAGCTGCCATCGTCGTGTTCCTCGTCACCTCGCTGCTGCTTCTGCTGCTGTTGGCAGCACTGGCCGCCATGAGAGACAGGTAAGGTGGCGGGCTCCCACTGAAGCCCATAGCAATGGCTGCAAGTTTTATCAAAACAATACCACAAGAACATAAGGTACCCTATCATGATAACATTTTTTTATGTCAGAAACTAATATTGGCTAGCTGCTGTAAACTTATCAGTCTTTTTTACAGCATTGTCTGTGAGATGTCTCTGCATTGCAGCACTGTGATTGAAGTACGGTAACAGTATTTGCATTGCTCACTGACCCAGGAAGTCGACGAAGATGAGGCCGTTGCTGAACCTGCCGGTGGGCCTGCCGCCGGGGAAGTCGACGCCGTTGTAAGGGAAGTCGGCCCTGAAGATGGTCGGCAGGTAGTCGTTGTTCCCCACGTCGGCAGTGGAGTCCCCGAAGACGTAAATCGCCGGGACCTTCGCCGCCGCCGCGGCACCGCTCGCCGCCAACGCCACCGCTGCCGCCAGAAGAAGCATCCCGTGCAGCGCAGCTCGTTGCGCAGCCATGGATCAATGGACACCCGCCCACGGCCACTATATACCGGAGTAGTGTGCCTGTCACTGTGTTACTCTCGCTTGTTGCACTATGGTTTCGTCGAATCCAAGAGAAGAGAGCACGTGAGCATATTTATGTTAGATGTGATTGAAGAACACAGCTAACCGAATGAATTGATCACTAGCTCTCGCTTGTTGCACTATGGTTTCGTCGAATCCAAGAGAAGAGAGCACGTGAGCATATTTATGTTAGATGTGATTGAAGAACACAGCTAACCGAATGAATTGATCACTAGCTCTCGCTTTTGTGCTAGTAATGACACTAGCAGTGCGACTCCTCGTCCTCGTGGTTAGTTACTTGCTGCTCTCTCTGTTACCTATTCATGTTTATTTTTTGGGGGTACTCTGGTACTCTGTGACATAAATTAGTTTAATTAATTGAATATGTTTTGATGGTGTATATGTTTTTTTGAACCTGTAGATGCTAATACATTTGTTTCCCCAAAAAATGTATCATAAACTATAATTTGGAATGTATGCAGTAGTTTTATTTGGAGAGATCATTTTGAGGAGGCGCACATCGAAGACGCTGAGGCCTGAGGATAAATGATGACTTTCTTTTAAGAAGGAGCTCAAGAGAATTCTCGAGCATGTTGCTTATTCCGACCAAGAGAAGGAGCTCCGTGCGGCCCAGTAGTTCTTACAAGCGAGCGAGCCCACGCCCCCAACAAAGCCCACGGATCATTGCTTGGGGCAAAACATCAGCGCTACACCTCCCGAGCCCAACACAGCGAGTGAGAGCTCTCATGGGCCTGTCCCGTCCAAACCCAGCCCAAATGTACTAGTCCAAGTTCATCTCTCCCCCAGATCCCCCCTTGGCCCCAAACAAGATGATCAGAATTTCACTGAAAAGAAACCAACGCGTACATGGTCAGAAACAAAGAGGGGATCAACGCACATATCAGCTGAAACATTTTTCACACAAGGGAACTGATAATTCAATCAGAAACAGATGCAACCAGCAGGCTTCTTAAAAATAACACGGACAACAACCTCCCACAGACAAAAGAACATGGATAACGCATTGGGCAAAAAGGGACATTCATTTAACAATACCGAGACTCTAAATTTGCAATATATATCACTATCAGTCAGCTCAACAAATTCCACAAAAAATTTTCCGAGCATTACATGAGCAGATGCTCGAGGTAAGATACAACATGCTGTTACGAATTGTTTCACAAATACACTGGTTTCTCATCCGCAAGTTCTTCATGCTGATGTGAATTTTCAGGGGGGCACCATCCCCGTAATGGAAGATGCAAACGTGATACGGGAAGCAGCATCCATGTATAATGATGGAGATAAATATGAAAAGTTGCTTGTCTGGCAGGCACCACTTGTGATGATTGATTACAATCCAGGGGCAACACTGATACCCGTGGATTGAGAACTATGCTTTTTTCCTAGTGATCCTGCCACGAGACAAACTTTGTGTCAACTAACTGATGATACAAGCATGTGCAAAGGAAGATGATGGTCATGAGGATTAAAAACCTGAAGCAATGAATCCCAAGCGCATTGGTGATCTCATGAATAACAGACGTAGCAAAATGCATGTACAGAGCCACTGCAAAATTCGAAAAAAAGTAGTCAGATCAGAGTCCCATGTGTTTTTACAAGGTAAAAGATGAGTGACGAACCTACAGTCCATGAATTTTTGAAATATGGTCAATTTGATGTAATGGTAAGCTTTGAGCTACTGATCTAAAGTTTTGAAACAATCAACCAGAACACTCTAATCATGATGATTTAGCATGTTGTCTTTCATAAATAGAACAGCAAAAGGAATATTGCTCCTTGAGCAACAAACACACCAAAAGTACTTTGGCTCACAACTGGCCACTTGTTGCTAGAAAAGTTAATCATGAGAATAAATAACACAGTACCTGTAAATAAGCAGTACATCAGGAGAACTAGCTGCTCATCAACGAGGGGATTTCTGGAACAATCAATGAACATAAAACTAGTTGGACTATGAAATTATTATTACAAAAAGGATGATAGAAGAAGGTATCTAGGTGCAAACCCATCATCAAGCCGGGCAGTCAGCGCATTTGCAATTGCAAATGGAAAATACGCAAGGGACTGAAGAAGGATAAATATTATTTTTTAGCAAGGCCATAAATGAGGATGGTGTAATAAAAAAGAACAAAAAATGATTGGGTTTTCCAAGCAAGTACCATGCACATCCCTGTTTTCAGACCTTTGGGTTCATCACATAGGTGAGCCAGAATCATTCTTCCCTGCGCAGCAATATAAGCAGATATAAAGTAATGTTCATATTTTTACTGCACTATAGTATCTGAAAAAAAAGCATCTGTAAGAGCAAAATAAAATCAGCATGCGAGATCAGGGTCTAAACTATATTTTTGGCATAAGGACACAATGCTCTCAAGTCTTAAACAGGAAAGTGTCATTTACAAACAATCATATACATGAAGAAGCAAACAAAAGGACACAGCTACACAAGGCATTGATTGTACAAATGCAAATACAAAACCAGTTATAACAATTGGCCTTACCACAAGAAATCCAAATGCAAAACCAGTTCCAATAATTAGCAAATGTGGTTGATTTCTCATTATATCTGAAGGAGAAAGGTAGGACCTGCATAAAAATGCAATATCCTTCAGTGATATTTCTTGGTAGAGTGATGCATAACTGCATACTCCCTCTGTCCCTTAATATTAGTCGTTATAGGATTATACACAGGAAACAAGAAAACCTATAAAGCAACTAATTTCCTAGCTGCAGACTACAAAGGATAGGACTGAATGCCCCATCTTGTCACTGTTTTACGGTAGAAAAATAGAGGTCAAATCAACCTTTTCCACATTTATACATGCAGTACTACTTCAAACCATCTTCTCCGTATTTTGATTGGCTGGAGCGATTGCAGGACAGTATGGGTGTGCAAAAGTGGTCAGACTCTACAGCTAGTACCTATACCCTCATCATGCCAACGACACATATTCAGGGACAAAATTCCAATCCTAAAACGACTAACATTAGGGACAGAGGGAGTACATGTGAAGCAAGGGTCTCAAAAGCCTTACCAGACAAGAACTCCAGCCAAGAGCAAACCAAAAGGAAAGAGCTGGCACAAACATAGAATATCAGATGAATGAATGAGAATCACAACAGTAGAAAAAAGTAGATAAATTTAGAGATTACCATGGCTAGTGCCAGCACCATGCTTCCTTTTCTTGCTTCAACGACTTTATATACATTGTGAATGCTGTACAGTTGCAACATTAACTTCATCAACCTTATATTATGTTTCAATGATACAAAATTCAAAATTCAAAATTATAAAATATAATAAGCTCAAGGATTAAGTAAATGGGTATTGTTCCACTAGATCAGCAATACTTGCTTTGCTAGCGATTCAAAAAGATACTAGAGCATCTAACCAAGAGTCCAAGACCAGATCTTAGATGCAATGTGTATGCTTATGCTTAAGCACCAAAAGACTACATAATTCAACAATTGTTCTATTATGCCTGTACATCCGTAGATCTATACGCAAGCGTTCAAAAACGAAAAGGCAAAAACAAAAACTGAACTTAGGTACCTTTTGCGCAAGTCTGATAATGACTTCAACTAGAGCATTAAAATCACTTGGTTTGATAGGGGGTGTTTTAGATATATTGTACACAAACATGTATCATCTAAAAGGGTATCAATTCATTCAATTGGTTCGTTGCAGCATTAACTAGCTCTGGCACTATAATATTCATGTACCAGCCTATCAGGTGGTCCATTTTGCAACTGTAATTTCACTTTAGTCATTTCACTTCATAGCCATACATCATTACATCAATTAAGATTAAACTATTCCTTTTTTATCGGAAAGATCAATTAATCTTACATATGAAACAATATAAAGAAATACAGATTACAATATACAGAAATACAGATTACAATATACTTATTGTTTATTTGGACTTTAAAACTGATAAACAATATAACAGTGAATGTAATTTTAGAGGGCTTTACAGATAAGATTACAGGGCCATATAATAAACAACAACAAAAATGATATATAACACCAGATAGCACAAAATACCACTTGAAAGTAATACATGTTGTCACAAAGTACTTACTTAGATCCGATTGTTGGGATTACAGCAAAAGCAATCATAAGACATAGCACAATGTCATACACCGGGATTCCTGGAAAGAGGCAATGAGTGTAAAACCTCAGTATAGGTAAAGTCAATTAGTCTTCTATTTCGCAATGAAGCTTTCACAGAGTATTAAGAGGAAGAAAAATGCCAGCAACAGGTGATATAGATGGTGCTAAAATAAAAGAAATTGATGACCACATGATAATATAAATATAAATACAAAAAAAAAGAAATCATTATTATGGTATCAATACCAGAAATAAGAGGAACCCAACCCAGCAGGGGCATTGACTTCTGAAAATCCTGTGCCCACCACTCAGCTCCTACAAAGGAAAGATGAGCTATAAATACCACAAACCACATGGCTTTGAGTAAAGGCCACATACATATGCACAGTGAATTAGCAGGGGAACACCCCTTATTTAAAGTTCAACAGGTACCTTATAAGCATGAAAATTGACAGTTTAAACCGTACCTGTGAAAAAGGTAAAAAAATGGCACAAGTAGATCAGCATAAGGCCTTCGGTTGGTCCATTGACTATAGGAAGAATAAGTGTATTTGTAAAAAAGCTGCACAGAGCAATGAAGCATGAAGTTATACAGGAGAAAACAAGAAATCATTTCAACAAAAAAAATAGAAAAGAAAGTATCAAGACAAACAACAACATGTATATAGTTGTGAAGCTTGACAGTAGTAGTGCTATGCACTTGCAGAAGCTAAGTTGTCAGCAGGATAATGGGTAGCTGCATTATATCCCTATTTATAATTACATAAGTGTGTTTTCACTTTCCAGAAAGCATTGAAGCACATCCATGCAACAACATATATAATGCTCAACGGCACAGGACCAAATGAACCACTAGAACAAAAGTAAGAAATCAAGTTTTGAGGTTCATACAGGATAATAAAGGAAAATATATTGTGTTTTTACAGAGAGAGAGAGAGAGAGACTCCAGAGGACTTTAAGAATCACGTGGGACAGTAGGAGACATTAATCTAAAGAACTATGACCCATTTGGCAAGATATGCAAAATATAAAAGTATTAAGTGTGCAAATTGGTTTAGAACAATGATTGATCCTAGGACAGCTTGATGTATCATTCATCAATGGTGGGCAAGGCAAGAACACAAGAACTCACTGTTCCCAGGTTGCGAAGTAAAATGGGACAGCTGAAATGAACCAAAACCAGAAGGTAGCCTTTCCACACATTGCCGTGCTTCCAAAAGCCAAGGACTCAAACTAATAGATAAAATAAAAAAAAATGATAAGCTCACAACGATTTTAAAATGATTGCACTTGAAAGAAAAAAAAGATTTACAAGTGGGCCTTACAGCACAGGCAAGCGCATCACATCCTGCACAGGATGCAAACTTGTCAGCATCATACGAGATTTCTAAAAAACTAAGTCCACCAGCTTAAATTCCAAATGGAGATTACCGTGGTCAAAAAGCTCGCCTAGAGGACTTGACGAGTTGGTACGCCTTGCTTGTTTTCCATCCACAGCATCAAAAGTCTGCATAAACACCATTCCATGTAAACTAAAAAAGTGGAAGGTTTGACATGATATTTCAATTAAAAAATGAAGCTATTAGATCCCAGGAAAACCCAACCAGGTGTTCACAAAGATATTCAGGGATCCTAAGATCCACAAAATTGATTATGAAAACCTAGATACCTCGCATCAATAATGCCTAGAATTAAAAAAAAATGTTAGAAGTGCAGATTGACAAATTAGAGTACTAGCTGAATGCCAGACTTGTGTAATGATGTGAAGGAAAAATATGGCAGTAGAGAAATGAATATTTGGGTGAGCACATAAAGATTGACAAACCTGATAAAGGAAGAGAAGCAGTCCATGAGCAAGGTGAACCCATCTGGGGGGTGCTGTATCTAGATGTGGTGAATATAACTGCACGTAGAATGGAAGCAGTAATAAATACTATGATCATCTGAATTGTTAGTATTGTAGCACTATGATCATCAAGAAAGAAAAACTCGTACATATAAATACATAAGAACAATACAGTATCATATGTATCGAAAACTTTGCTGCAGTAAGATACTTACAAAGCCAAGGAATGCTGATGTAAGTAGAAACATGAATCCTGTCAGTGTAATCTGAAAACAAACAAAATCCATCAATACTTTCTATCAGGATTTCAACAGAAGAAGCATAGTTTATTGTAACAGCATGTGAATTGAACTCTCACCATGTTTGGTCTGCAGATCATCCCAGCATCAACGAAAAAACAAATAAAAAAGATAAGGTTAGCACTCAGCACAGATAATAACTAGGAAATAGAAACAACAACTCGATGTGTGCAAGCATTAGCATGAAGGTTGCTTCATCGGAGTAGGTAAACAGGAAATGGCAGGATACTTTTTTAAAAAAAAAAGAAAAAATCAAGGCATGTCCCCATTTCCATTAACCAAGGAAGCAACTGAACAGCAGAATCAAAGAATGGCAAGGCTTGATATTTAGTCGATATCCGATAAAGTTAAAATGACGGCGTTAAAGTACATGGGTCAGAATATAATCCTCAGATGCCACCCACATTGAAGGCATGGCTCTTAAACTAATCCGGAAGAACAGGGTTACAGAATATATGCGAACCAAGCTTTTTCAGCTTTGCAAGATGGAACCACTGAGCAAAAGCCGTTGCTTTGTGGCTGTGTGCAGCCCCTGGAGGATGCTCACCAAAGCTAAAGATGATTCCTCAGGCTAAGTTAAAGGTTGGTACTCTACTCCCCATTACAGAACATTAAGCTCGAACTGCACAAATCAAATCACAGACACGCCAGATGCCACACAAATAACTGGAGATGTTGATATATAATATTATGTAATGGATCAAGACCAGATCGGGATACTGAAGCCAATAGGAACAGAATGGCAGCGAGATGGTGGAGGCAGCAGCCACCATCGGTGTCTAGAAACAGTTTTAAGCTTCGCGTAGTCTGCATGACGCATTGAGCAACGTGGGGGAAGCTGGAGGTTGACATGAACGGACGGAGAAGCAAGAATCAAAGGGAGAGAGGAGAAGAGGAGGAGGCTTACGGGAACCATAGCGGGAAGATGTTGACGAATCGGGACCAGAATGGCTGGAGGATGTACTTGGCGACGAGCGAGTGGTCGACGCCGCTGTACTTGTAGCGCCGCAGCGTGGCGACGCCGTGGTGGCCAATGTAACCCATCTCCCCCCTCTCCCCCGCGTCGTCTTCTTGGCACGCACAGGACAGACAGACAGCAATCTCCCAATCCGAATCCCCCCGTTGGGCTCCCGGAAGGAAGGAAAGGAAGAAAGAAGCGAGGAAGAGGAGAGCACGCGTGCGTGCGTGCCGTGTGGTGATTGGCGCCTGCGGGATCTAGCGGGGCCAAGAGAGACCGGACCGCGGGCGCCCCGGTGGGGGATGATGCAGGACTCCGACGAAGGAGGGAGGAAGAGGAGGAGAAAACGAGGCCGACGAATGAATGGAAGGGAACGAGACGTGCGTTTTTTGCGGTTTCGTCCCTCCACTTGCACAGTATTAGTGTCAGATCCACCAGGCACGTGTGCCTTTCCTTCCTAATTATTATTCCACGTTACTTTCTTCAAAAAAATAATTAAAAAAAAGAGAAAGAGTTATTCTTCCTTGGAGAATTATTCTTGTGATGAAGAATGTAGTGTGCTTATTCCGTATTTTGAGAGGGATGCAACACGTTGGGTATCCCTTCTTTTTAGTAGAGAAAGACACAAGTGTGTGTATTTGTTATTAGTGGAAAAAGAAAATATTGTTTGGGGGTGTAATCATTAGAAAGAAATTCGTGAAACCAGAGAAGTAGAGTTGAATACTAAAGCACATGTGTGAGTGAGGAGTTGTTGTTATATTAAATTGCTCACCAATTTATTCCGCGTCTACTCCACCGATAGGACATGCATGGATTCCTTATAGATAATTCTATTTTATTGTAGAGAGTATCTTTTTCTATCTATGTAGAGAGAAAATATAATATGTTTTCTATCTATCTATCTATATAGAGAGAAAATAAAATGGCAAAGCAATATAATAAAGATTCTATATTTATCATTAGACAGAGAATAGTAGTACTTCAAACTGAGAATTGCTACACTGTTGTGTCGTGCCTCATGATTTCTTTTTTTTTTATCTCTCTTTTCCTCATTTTGTTTTTCCTTTTCTTTCAATAACATACATGCAATGTGAGAATAAGCGGAAAAAAAATTGCGGAAAGGCAAGGAGGGGGCGCGCGACGCAACCACGGTTTCTACCATGTAGGCCCGAGGACCGTGGGGCCCACGTGACAGTAACACATCATGTATGGGAACCACGCCGTACCTCGCGGTGGCAGCCCGTCGTGTCCCTTCTCTTGGACTGTATAGTTGTATTGCGGGTTGATTTCGTTTAAATTGAAGGGCTTTTATGCAAAATCTCATGCGTCCTTTGTCACGATCCTGGCCGTCCACGGCGCGGATCGGACGGCCAGAACGAGAGGGTGACGTGGTCGGGCTCTCCTGCTTGGGCGCTGCCGCGCCTTGTAGGGGGAGATTGTATTTGTACCGTATCTAGTGCCAGTGCAGGCTGCAGAACCGCCGCTGCCGCCGTGGTTGACTGGCGAATCCTCAGATCCGGTCACCGGCGGCCGGTGGACACGAGAGGGACCGTGGGCCAGCGGACAGCCCAATGGTGGAGGGAGGCGCCCATTTTTGTATTGCCAATTGGCCCATTTGTCTGAGTGGATGGGGTTTTCTAATTGGCGCTGTCGGTCTCGAGGAGAAAGAGACGTGGAGGTACGGACGGTCGTCTCTCCTGGACCCTGGTATGGTACCCAGGGGCACGGCTAATAAAAAAATTTGAATGTTCACCGATCTGACTTTATTCCCGGCAAACCCCAAGAACGGAATCTACTCATGGAAATGTATCAGAGAGAGTGGTACAAGGCCGGCACAAATCTAGTATTTTTTGAAAGGAAGGAAATTAGAAGAGATTTTATATAGATAGATATAAAAAAAACTTACCAAAAATAGCAGTGGTATAGTAAATTAAATTCTTCGTTTGAACTCCCTCCACTCAGACTAAATGTCATTCTCACTTCCCGATGAATTAAGCGCTTTTAAGTTTCACAAATATATGCAACAAAATAGTAATGTTTAGTATCATTAGATAAATTATTAAATCTAATTTCCTGATAAATTATTTGGAAAAAATAGTCTTTTTCCTTCCTAGTTGACGATGTTAGAGGCTAAAACTAATGGGAGTGCTATATAAGGAACCAAAAACAAACAAAATGTTATATTGAAAAGATTCTATCTTTCTGTGCTAAATAAAAAACCATGTCATATTCTCCATGCTAAATAAAAAAGAGGCTATTACGTTCTTGCCCCTACTTTGATGTCCAATTATGATTTTATCCCTGTTTTTGTCATCGTTGTGATTTTACCCTAGTTTTCTAGAAACGAAGGCTAAGTTTACCCCTACTCTGTGAACATCAGGTAACGGTGTCAAATGGGCTGAGTAAGGACAAGTTTTCCCATGCGAAATTGCCCCTACTTATCTTAATACATTGTGAATTCACCCCTCTTTTGACATATATATTTAGACACATCATTTTAATCAATATTTAGATAAATCATTTTAAAAAGTGGGGGTAAAATCACAATTAGGGTTCAAAACAAGGGTATAAACACAATAGTATTCCGGATGCATGTAACGACATTAAGAATAGGGGTAAACGGAGCCTTTGTGTTTTGAAAAGGAGAGGTAAAAATACAAAGTAAAAAGAAAATGAGGGTAAAATCACAATCAGGATTCAAAATAAGGGCAGAAACATAATAGTCCCGTAAAGAA
Organism: Microstegium vimineum; assembly: GCA_022036555.1. NCBI lineage: Eukaryota > Viridiplantae > Streptophyta > Magnoliopsida > Poales > Poaceae > Microstegium > Microstegium vimineum. Next base: position 1,079,374 of record CM039122.1, on the reverse strand, counting down.
TTTATTATTACGGACCTTTCTTGAGACTTCTCTTTTTTTTCCTTCTTTCTTCTCTTTTTCCTCTTTTCCACTAAACAACATTAGCGCCTTCAAACTCAAAAAATCAAATCTCCACTATACTCTAGCTCAAACGCGGTAAAAATATATGGCTTATTCGGCTGATTGTTTCTGCAGCTGATAAGTTGGTTGATGTTATTTTTAGCTATTTTGTTATGAGATAAAAACACTATACCATCAGCTAAACGAACAAGACGATAAATTCTAGGTTTTATCACCGGAGCTCATGAAAAGTTGTTCGACCCGCTCCATAAGCTTTAACCTTTTGCTAAATAGGTGTTTGCTTAACTCCGAGGTGTTACATATGTTTGTGCGTTTGTGAACCTTGATGCAAGCCATGTTACTTGTTACATTAAGTTTTGAACCTGGATGCAGAGCTAGGTGAATCTGAATCTGAATCTGGATGATATTGTTATTGTGCATTTTGTCAAGCAATTGTCGTGTCGTGAACTTCATATTCCATGTACATGTCATATTATCGTCATGTTCAATCAGCCACTGTAATAATAATGAAAAAGCAAAAAAATCGAAGGACTGGCCTTTTGAGTGCCCGAAAAATATCAAAAAAAAAGATCCAAAACATGCACGCGAGACCCACTAAGGGTGTGTTTGATTCCCACCACCTAAACTTTAGTGGAAGAAAAAATTGTAGTCACTTTTTAATACCTCTCGAGTGACTAGTAGAACTAAAGTGTTTTAGTCATCTTTTATAGTCAGTTTGTTTGGAACTTTACTCTCTAAATTAACTAAAGTTTAGTCCACTGATTTAGAAGTTGGGAACCAAACACACCCTAAAACAAGGTCATTAAGGCTCTGTTTAGATATTTTCAAAATTCTAAAATTTTACAAGATTCTTTGTCACATTGAATCTTTGGACGCATGTATAAATCATTAAATATAGATAAAAAATAATTAATTATACAGTTTGTCTATAATTTGCGAGAAGAATTTTTTGAGTCTTACTCTATATAGTTGAACAACATACGAAACACTACAATTCAAAATTTTGTAAAAAATTTAAATCTAAATAAGGCTTAAATATGGGCTTTTTTCGCGACAAAATATGGGCCTGAATAGAGGCCCAAAATAGCAGATGTCCCCGTTCGCTGCACAAAGGCGGGCCTGAATCGGATCGGAGCGGAGGCATCGGAGCGCAGGGCACCAGGGTGAGCCTGCCGGTCCTCTCCACCGGCGACGAACACCCACCATCAGGTATACCCCTTCTCTTCTCTTCTCTTCTCTTCTTTTCCCTTCCCTTCTTGCTGTGTGAATCCGAGACGACTACTAACTCCCATGACTCCGATTCGAACACTTGGCATGCAGGGCACAGGACCCTCCCTCCCGTAGTTGGCTGTATAAATTCAAGGCTTGCATCTACAGATTGGTTGATCGATTGATTGATTCGTGAACACAGAGGAGGGTTACATACATCACAATTACAGTTCTTGTTAGGTCGCGTCGTCAGTCACGATGTCCAATAAGCGCCGGGAACAGTGTATGGAGTAATGTACCATATGTATGGAGTAATGTACCATCGTTTACAGCTAGAAATGAAATCATATCTATCATATGAAAGACCTAATTTCAGCATACAGGGGTGTCACTAAGTCTGAATATGTCAAAGGGATTGTGCATCCCTCCACCGCCTCCCATTCCCTCCTTGAGGGCATCCTCACCATACTGGTCGTAAATCTCCCGCTTTTCAGGATCACTGAGGACCTCATAAGCCTGAGCTACCTCCTTGAACTGAAACAAAGAATGAAATTTCAGTTTTCATCTTAATCAGATATCAACAGCTCCATTTGAACAATAATACAGCCTTACAACATCATTGTCATGTTAATGTAGATTAGGCAACCATTGGTTCTATTCAAGCAAGAGAAAAGCACCATCATAGCAACAATAACTGAATGACATCATATGGTACAAATCGTTCTTAAAAAAATAAAAACCACACTAATTGAGTGACAACATATGGTACTTGTCATTCTAAAAATCAAACTGCACTACAGAGCAGACAAGTGATCCTACTGTATATACAGACAGACCCATGAGAAGAATGTGCATATTCACATTTTTTAGGATCAGAGCAATCATCTATAGTTCACACAATTCAAATAAATGGAGCACTTTTAGGATCAGAGCATTCATCTAACAATTCAGGGAGTCCAATCAATGGATCATTTATCAGAATCAATAGAGCAATTCGAATCAGAACCAATTCATTTGAATCAAAGACTTGGTTTTCCTGTCAACACTATTGCCAAGTGTCATAACATATGAAATAACTGTCAATGCAATGAAATGCAGCAACTGAACTAATTTCAGACTTAGTGACAGACCTGACTACGCCATTGTAAGTTCTAAGCAGAAGGAGGGGAGGACTGCTGCTTTGAAGAGGCTCAACTGGAACCTGGCCACAAGCCCCGGGAAGTCATTCTCTAAGATGAGCACCATCAGGTGCTTCAAATGTTTGGCGTGATGTACTGAACAATTCCTTATCAACGTGAGTACTCCTCTGAGGTCTGACACGAAGTTAGACATCTGACCGGTGTGAGGGTCTGTGTAGATCCTTGCCTGTTCCATCAAATTGTTTACACAGTGACTATCGACTTCCCAGTTGATAAAGTCAGCATGACATGACATAATCAGGTCGTAGGCACTGGGATCCTCCACCCGCAGTTGGTCCACCAAGTCTATTCCCTGCAGGAAGAAGTCGAACGCCTGTCGGGGCTCCATGAGCGAGGTGTGATACCTGAGAAGGTACTCATACCCATTCACTCCCTCCCGAATGAACTCCAGCCAAACCATGATATGTGGTGGCACCGACTCTCGAAGTGTCAACATGTGTTCGATCGAGTTCACCAAAGAGATGTAATCAAGACCTCCATTGTACTTTGTGAAGTGTGAGAGGTGGACGTCGCCGGTGATCTTCACGTGAAGATCTGCGTCCACCGAGAAGCTCGTGGCGTCGAAGTGGCCGCGGAGGCTATAGCCGCAATCATGGATTATGAGAATGCAAGCAAACCAACGCCGCAGAAGAACCAGGAGATGAGGCCTCCCTCTGCACATGGTCTCCGGCGGCCGAAGTTCCCCCTGATCGTCTCTCCAGGTCCCCGGGATGGTGACTATCTCGGTCAGAACAGTACGCCTGGCGTAGTCAAGAACCGAGATAGCACGCAGGTCGAACAGGGACTGGACGAACTCAATAATACGTGGTCCGATCTGAAGAAGAAACAGACAGAGAGGAATCGTACACTGGGGATTAATTTGGAAATCGAACGAAACGCAATTGAGCCAAGAAACGCAATTGCGCACCAAGAGCCAAGAAATGCAATTGCGCACCAAGAGCCAAGAAACGCAATTGCGCACCAAGAGCCAAGAAACGCAATTGCGCACCAATTGTCGTCAGAACACGGGAGACAAACCAGGAATCAAAGGAATCAGAGAAAGAATGCCTACCTCAACACCGTCGTCGGCTGTGACAACGGCTGCTAGTCCAAGAGCCGCCATGGGCTCTCAGCTCTGAAATCTGACCCGTGCGCTCCGACGGAGGGAAGCAGCGGAGCGCCTCGCCTCTTTCTTGGCGCAGTGGGTGCAAGGCCGCAGGCCCGCAGCCGAGGGTCCTGGCCGGTTTCCTCCGGCGCGCGGTGGTGTTCCGGCGGGTTCTGAGGCGGAAAGACGAGGCGGAAAGACGAGGAAGAGAAGCGATTACAAATAGAACCTTATACTATTGTACCGGCCGACTGCAGTGGGCCGGGCCTTCCGTTTCGGGGCTGCTCTTCCAAAACTTAAGGCCTCATTTTCTTTAGGATTAAGTCCACTATTAGCCCCTCATAATCTAATTTTAATTCTTAACTACAAAATCGTCAGTATCGGTACCCTAAATGTCAAAACCGTTTACTTTTACCACATGGGCTGAGGTGAGGTTGTTTTGACCAACGTTAAGCGGTTTTGATCGTGTCACGTTGGTGTTGACCGCCGCGTAGGACGCTGGCATGCATCTCAGCGACATGTAGGCCCACACGTCACCCACTCATTCCCTTTCTCTCCTTCCCGCATTTTGATAGACAAGCTCGACCCCATTACAGGTGTAGGAAATCCGCCCCAGCGATGGACGAGGAGGCCAAAGCTAGGGTAAAGCAACGAATGGGGTGACCGCGCTACCAGGGCCATAGGTACTGACGGGGATGAGATTGAGGCGCAGCTCCAGTCGAGCCGTCTTCAGCAGTGGCGGACCTAGAATTTTAACATAGGGTATGCCCGCAAAAAAAATCTTATACAACTCGGTAAAACTATTTTTAAATCAGTAAGCCATATTCCAGTTCGGTAAAAAAGTATTTGCATTAATAACATGATAAGCCTTAAGTTTAAAGATTAAGCTAGAAACTACGACAAATTACAATATAAAGTCCAAATGAAATACAAATAAATTAAAATATAGGTATAAAAAGACTTATAATACTACTTGCCGAATTTATTTATTCACAGGACACAATAAGTTGGATGAAAAAAATAGCAAAATAACGGCTGAAATATATTATTATGGGATGAAAAAATTGCAAAATTGTATTGGGTGTGCGCTGACAATTAGCACCACTTATTTTTAAAATTTATTTTCAGTAAACGTAGATCATTGTAGAAAATATTCGTTTTAATCAGGTAATTAGGCCTTGCGTACACGTACAGCGAGCGAGTAGCAACAGAGCAGTTTGGGTGGATCAATGAATGATGGCTGGACCGGTGGAGCCTACAAGCAAAGACCATCAGGATTCAGGACCTTCAAGGCGTGACTACGTTGATCGCCCGTCGTGTGGCTGTGTGGGCCTGAAAAAGGCCGTCTCGGGCTCTTGGCACGGTTGTAGCAGCGGCCGCTGAGTTATCATCTTCTCCGATAACATTTCATGTTTTGTGTTTCACAAAAATACATGTATACGTCGTGGCAGATACAGAAATGGATCAAGTGGGGGCTAAATAATATAAGCTATTTATTTTTGCTCGTTGGACAAAACACACTACTCCTTCGATTCCAAATTATAAGACATTCCAAGAATCTTAAAGAGTCAAACAATTTCAAATTTGACCAACAATTATAAAGAAAACTATAAAGACTTATAACATCAAATACACATATGAAAGTATAATTGATAACGAATCTAATGATACTTATTTGACATCATAAATATTATTATATTATCATATATATGTTAAACTTGAGATACTTTGATTCCCCAAGATTTTTTTTTCGAAAATACGCTTTGCACGTGTTACACTAAGTGGAATCAGGAGGTTGTGGCGAGTCATCGACCCACGTCGCGGAGTAACACATAACACAAATCACCGCAAGCGGTGGTGAGATGTCTTATAATTTAAGATGGAGGGAGTAATAGATGTAGCTAAAATTGGTAATTTGGTATTAATTCAAAGAGCTCAAAATAAAAAATACAAACATGTTCAAAAGAAATTTAGCTCACGTGAGCCCCCAGCCCCACGTGCATCCGCCAATGTATACTTCCTCTATACTTGCTGGAACTGCAGGATATGCCGGTGCATACGTAGCATATCCTGTAGATCCACCCTGACTCGTCGGGCTCACACTGCTTCTCCGCCACCGGACATGCAGACGGTTGTGCCATAGCCGACGAGCACGACCCCACTACTTTGCGCCCGCGCCGCTATTGCTCCTGGGCTCGCTACCCCCGGCGACTCCCAAGTCTCGTTGTTTGGCGGTGAAGGCACCATTACCCTACAAGGGCCGTCGAATCTGCCGTCCAGCTCACGTGTCGTTGAGCTGTGTCGTGCTCGAGCACCACCAGCTGCGCCACTGTAGTCGCTGCTCCCTTTGCACTCGTTCGCCGCTATCAGGCTGCCACGCCGCAGTCGAGCGAGCGAGCTCTAGGGTTGCCGTGTCGGGCCAGCTAAGCCGCCATCGAGCTACGACAGCGGTGTGCGAGCAGGGCGGTGGTGCTCGAGCAACACGACGCGGGCAGGGCAGCCGCGGGAACAACACAGTTGTCCGGTTGCCGGCGAGCCATGGCCATGCAGGCCGTTGACCCTGCCCCACCACACGGCTCTCCACCGCATCCTCACCTAGGTGCGGAGCCCGTCTTGGCTCTCGCTGCTCCCCACGGTGGTAACGGCGTCAGCGTGGAGGTGTCGCTGACATGGGGGGGTGTGGGCGTCGCTGCCGTTAGGGCCAGCGTGGGGGGATGCGTCGGCGTCGCTTGGGCCAAAGGTGATGCGGGGCGGCCGTTGATGGCATGGGGGCACTGCCATGGGGGTGGAGAGGGAGGGAATGAGTGGATGACGCGCGGACCCCGCATGTCATTGAGATGGAGGTTAGCGTCCTTTGTGTTGATCAACGTCAGCATGGCGTGGTCAAAACCGCTTAACGTCGGTCAAAATATCCTTGCACTCGTCTAGATGCTAAAAGTGAATGATTTTGACAGTCGGAGTACTAATACTAGTCGATTTTATAGTTGAGGGTTAAAATTCGACACAATAGTTTGTGAGTTGATGAGGTAAAAGTGGACTTAATCCTTTTCTTTACTACTATGTGCATTAATGCACGTGCATTGCATTGAAAAAATATTATATTATAACCATTAAAACTGAAGTTCCACGTATGTTGTACTATTACAAAACCGATGTTAAAAGCATTGGCATGTTGTACTATTACAAAACCGATGTTAAAAGCATGGGCGGATCCAGGATGCGATTAAGGGGGGCTAAGTAATAAAGATGATGACCGACAATGCAAATTTAGGACTAATATTATTATCTAAGTTCATGTCATGATTAACAAGAATATTTTGAAGAATTTTATAGAGATTTAATGGAGAAATGAGTGATTTTTATAGAGATTTAATAGAGAAATGACTGAATTTTATAGATATTTAATGAAGATATAAGGCCATAGGGGGGCTGCAGCCCCCGACCCCCTGGATCCGCCCATGGTTAAAAGTGTGGTTCGTAATGAAAAAAAATCTATATTGATTATACAGATTGTACACATATGTACATCTTTATCGGGGAAATTATCCGGCTTCATCCGGACACTCTCTCGCTCCGTATACCCCTCCGCGATAGTCGTGTGGCGCTCGTGCTTTGCTGACCATGCATCTAGTCGTCTTGTGGCCCTTGACCACCGTGTGTCGTCATCTTTTACCACGTGTTTGGTTTCCTGCATCTGGCCTGGCTATGGCCAGCCAGAGACCGGTTCGAATGATACATGTGACCGTATTGGGTGCACGTAGGAGCAGAGACGAGTCAAGTCGAGAACGTGTTTGGTTCACTGTATGGAAACATCACATGTCTGGTCTGCATGCTTGCTGCGCTTGCATGAGCCAGGCTAAGAAAAAACGGTGGAACAAAGCTTCACTCGAGAGCCTGAGATGGGTGGGGGTGAGGAGCATGGGGAGAGCCAGGCCGGCTGATGGGCTCGGGCCATCCTCCAGGCCTCCTAGCAAACACGCCTCCTTCAAGCCAATGCAACAATATACGGCTAGCATGCATGCTTACTTTTCTATCTCAAGTTTATTTTTTCACAAGGATAATCGTTTTACAAGAATCGATTGCTGGCTGAAAATTTAGACACCGAGTGAGCCTACTATCTAATTCTTTGTTTCCCAGAAGTATGGGATCGTTCTGTTGCGATCCCTGGTTCAGACCAGATAAGTAGGCTGTGTTTAGATGATGGAAATGTAGTGAAAAAAATCCTGTAATGCTTGTCACGTTAGACTGTAGTAATTTTGTTTTTATTTGGTAATAATTGTTCAAATATTGATTAATTAGGTTTAAAATGTTCGTCTCGCAAAGTACAACAAAACTGTGCAATTAGTTTTTTATTTCATCTATATTTAGTACTCCATATATGTGCCAGTATTTTGATGTGATGGGGAATAAGAATTCGATGTGATGGAGAATCTTGTAAAGTTTTGGAATTTTAGATGAATTCCTGGGAACTAGATGACAGAAATGTGGTGAAAAAAATCATGTAGCACTTGTCACGTCACACTGTAGCAATTTTGTTTTTATTTGGTAATAATTGTCCAAACATTGATTAATTAGGCTTAAAATGTTCGTCTCGCAAAGTACAATAAAACTGTGTAATTAGTTTTTTTATTTCATCTATATTTAATACTTCATATATGTGCCGGTATTTTGATGTGACGGGGAATATGAATTCGATGTGATGGGGAATCTTGTAAAGTTTTGAGATTTTGGATGAATTGGGAGGGAACTAAACACAACGCCTTCCGTCTCATAGAAAATGACGTTTTTGACTTTTTAACACCGTGTTTGACCATTTATTTTATTCAAAATATTTTTGTAAATTATAAAATAAATAAATTGGTATTAAAGTATCTCTGATGATAAAACAAGTTGCGGAAAAATAAATAATATTTATACAAAAGTTTTGAATAAAGACGAACGTTTAAAGAAGATGACACGGATTGTAAAGTGATACTTCCAATAGAACGAAAGGAGTAATTCTCAAATCATACTTCATGCACGTCCACCTGGTCTTCATTTTGTTCCTATACCTCTTACAGATACGGCTATCCTTGCCGCAAAACTTAAATTTGTTTTTTTCACACAAATAAGCATGCACTCTGCAAATTCTACATCAAGGAACGTCGACCTTTTTGTTTGCCTTATCAACCGATTTATGAGTCATCGAAACAATATTTTCTCTCACAATAAAACAGTTAAAAATAACATCAATCGACTTATTAGCCACCGAAACAATCACCTGAACAGGACGTTTGAATATTGAGACTGAGCTAAAGAACAATGTCAATTCAGTGAAAAATGTTCCCTCTTACGACCAGCCACTAATGCTTACATAGGCTACGGATAAAAGCAATGATACGTACATTATACCCACATACTTCTATAAACTCGACCGTATGCGACACACAAGCGCGACCACCAACTGCAATCCTGGGGTCAAAGGAGAAGTTTATACTATGTTCCAACTGAATTCTTCTTCAAGCAACTTGCAATTCAATTCTAAACACTGAATTTTCAGATTCTGTCCTCTTTGGAAAAGAATTCACATCTCTCAAACCACTAGTCCAATATGCATGAAATTTGGTAGAGATGTGTATATATGTGTCCTCTAACTGTTGTGAAAGTTTCAACTTATTTGGACACCATTTGGTAAATCAAAATAATTTTCTACCAAGACTGCTAGGTCTGAAAAATACTCAGTTTTCAGCTTTTGTCCACCTGAGAGAAAACTTCATATCTCTCATAATACTGGTCCAATATTGATGAGATTTGGTAGAGGTATGGATATACATGTCCTTTTACTGCTGTAGAAGTTTTAGCCCATTTGGACATCATTTGAGCAATCAAACCAATTTTCTACCAAAACTGCTCAAACCTGAAACTTCACTGCTGAGGCTGACAGAAATCAACTCAAAACTGAT
>CM039122.1:1016892-1060621 GCA_022036555.1 Microstegium vimineum | reverse complement strand
GTAAGAAGCAGCTATCATTATGTTCTCATTCTTTGCCATATCGGCAAGTGATAGCCTAATATAATGGTCTATGTTCTGTTCCGACCAATAAACCTGTTGTGACTTAGTCATCCTAAGATACCAGTTCCTCCATCCTTTGGTGGGTTTGGGCCATGATCGGAAAGTGTCTGCCCATAATTTTAGGTCAAAGCATTCAGATCTAAAAGGAATGCGGTTGGTTTCTGCATTGATGACATCGGTTGGATCAGGGTTCCCCATTGGGCCCAAACAACAGAGGTGTGTCTCGTCAGTTGGAATTACTAGTCCATTGCGCGTCTCCTAAGATTCAGAAATCAAAGGAAGAAGGAGAAGGGATCACGAAATGAATGCAGGAAAGAATCGAGGAGCGGTGCAAGGAGAAATCACGAAAAGATAAGTCAGAGAGAAAAGAAATTACCGTAGGAACATTGACGCTGATCGCCATCGGAAATTTCTTGCGAAGGATTGCACCTGGGTGACGGAAGAAGATACTGTTGCGTGAAGGTCGCCGGAGTGTTCTTCAGGAATGCTGTTGGGATGAGAAGATGAACTTAGGGTAAAGAAGAAGTGACTGCGCAGAGGTCTTTATAAATCCGTGGCGTCAGGGGTGTTTTCGAATTTTTACCTTCTTGACTTGATGAGGGTGATAAAAATTGTGTGGCAGTCGAGGGATTCCAACCGTTGGTGCTACAATTGTGAGGAGATATTGGTAAATTGCAATGGTTATACGTGATGATTGAGGAAATGTCAGAAATATTTTGGGAAAGAAGATCATGGTGAAGCGAATTTCGGCGCATAAAATATTTTATACTCCGAAACTGGAGGCATGTGTTGATGCCGTTTTTCGACGTGTCAATGTAGACCAGCTATGATAATCGGCATGGGGATAATAGTTGTTCCTCATCGGTATCAGTATATTACTGGTTAACTATCAGGCAAGATGAGGGAAGTTATCGATGATGGAAGACGTCAGAAGAAGAAGATTTATTGCCGATGGAAGATAGTGCCGATCGGGAAGGTTGCCGATAGATATGGAGAGGTGTGGCCCACGTCAATAGAGCTGCCGATGGCGATAAAGGGAATTTGCGGATTGAAAGGGCCCGCCGATAGAAAGTCCATCGTAGAAAGGGTAGATAAGGAAACTCATGATTGTGTACCAGTATTATTATGTTAGTTTGAGTCTGACTCTTGCATGAGTCCTTTATTTCCTTAAAAGTAGAGGTTTTGTTTAGGTATGAGTCATGTTTGTTTGCAACTCCTCGCTGGAGTATAAATATGTACCTAGGGCGTACGTTGAAAAGGATCCACGATCAATCAAACAAATCTATTATTTGCATCTACTTTTCCAGTATCTACTTTTATCGCATTAGTTGCTAGTTATTTACGAGTTCTTCGATCTCGACGGGCTGCATCTCCAAGATCTCTGTCTACGTCGCTAGTTCCGCGTTGGAGCAAGTTGAGCTTTGACTTCCGGGCGCATCGTCGTCGTCTCGCTCATCGATTGTTCTAGTTATCATCCTTGTTGGTTATTTGGTCAAACCGACTGCCACACCTTGGTAAATCTGATTCGGGTATTAGCCCGAGGTGTTCTCTGATCTGACGTATTTTGCGTCAACACTTAGCAAACTTGTTAGACCTTTAATTGTGTTGTCACTCAATTCACCAAAACCCACTAAAGGGCTAGGTGCACTTTCATATCCCGATCGCAAGTTGATCTTGGAGGACACTGTAGCTCCAGCGAGTTGATCAAAGAGGAGATCAATCCGCGGCAAAGGGTACTTGTTCTTGATGGTCACCTTGTTTAAGGGACGATAGTCAACGCATATGCGGAGGGTATGATCCTTCTTCTTCACGAAAATGGCAGGACAACCCCATGGCGATGAACTAGGTCGAATGAAACCTTTATCGAGCAACTCATTAATTTGAGTCTTCAACTCTGCTAGCTCTTTGGGAGGCATTTGATAGACCCTTCTAGAGACAAGAGTCGTGCCAGGCTTTAACTCTATAGAAAACTCAACTTCTCTATCGGGAGGTAAGTCAGGAAAGACATCCGAAAACTCCCGTACTACTGGAATATCATATATCCCCACTGTAGCTATAACACAGACTTTTCCTACTTCCCTTTTTGGCATAGAAAGCTAAATCAAAAGCTAAGATTTACTGTCGGGCACATCTACCTTGATAGTTCTGTTTAGCACATCGATTACAGCTTTGTGTTGCTGCAACCAATTCATCCCCAGGATCACATCTAAACCCTGGTTTGGAAGCACTACCATGGTCGTGGGAAAGATATGCCCACCCAGACTCAAAGATACTTTATATACCACTTCTCTAGTTGCGATACAACCACCCGGTATTTGCACATAAAAGTCCAATTTTAACTCAGACAAAGGAATGTCATGCTTGAGCACAAATGACTTATCAATGAAGGAATGTGATGCACCAGAATCAAAGAGAATAACTGCAGGATGAACATTGATAGGAAACATACCCTGCAATACGGGTTCTCCCTCTGGCATCCCTTCACCCTGGGTATGAAACACCCGTCTAGACCTCTGTTCCGCCTTGTTCTTCTGAACTCCAGCGCTACCAACTTGCTTCTGCTGCTGCTGACTCCCAACAAACTTTTGGTTGTACTGCTTTGGAAGAGGACATACATTTGAATAGTGTCCCACCTTTCCACAGTTGAAACAGACATTGCTAGTTTGTTTGGCAACCACTGGAGCATTTGGGCCAACATTCTGCCTAGGGTACTGAGAACCCCCAGGGAATTGATGACCAAACTGCTGCTGCGGAGGACGGTACTGAAAGCGGTTATGGTTCTAAGGATGGTAAATAATCTTCTGCCACTTTTGATTACCACTGGAAGAACCAACCACTGCTTTCTTCTTCTTTGCCTCCCTATGGACGCGCAGAGAACTCTCAGCTGAGATAGCCATGCTGACCACCTCATCATATCTAGCATTGGGACTGTGAATCAGCATGGTGTGCAGCTTAGTTGAAAGCCCCCTGAGAAACCACCTCTTCTTCTTAGCATCTGTACTGACATGTTCAACCGCATACTGGGAGAGATGGTTGAACTTGCCCATGTACTGCATAACCGTGGATTCTCCTTGCTTGAGAGTCAAAAACTCTTATAACTTGGACTCCATCACCCCAGCAGGAATATAATGAGCACGGAAGGCCTCACGAAATTCCGTCCAAGTAGCACGGTGACCGACAGGCTGCATCGCTGAGAAGGTTGACCACCAAGCCTCAGCTGCACCACGAAGTTGTTGAGCTGCGAACACTGGCTTCTGCACCTCTATGCAATTAATCAGCTCAAATTTCTGCTCCATGGTGCGGAGCCAATCATCAGCTTCTAAAGGCTCCTCTGCCTTAGTGAAAACCGGAAGACGAGTGTCTGTGAAGTCGACATAAGTCGTCTCCTGGTTATGATTGTTGCGGCCCCGATTCCCATGGCCACCTTGGTTGTGGTTGTTAGCAAGTTCATGCAACAGGCGGGCATTATCTGCCGAAACACTTATCAATGCCGCCAAAGTTTGCGCCAAAGTGAGAGGAACTGGTGGTGGATCAGGAAGTGCCCCGTCATTAGTACCAGCATTATTTCCAGTATTGATAGGGTCAACCATCTGTTTGCACAAACATACTTTTATTGAAACACGAACATAAAAGTACGAAGTGTCACAAATATATTACATGACCAACATACAAGTGTTGGAACTAAAAAGTTCTGAAAAGCGATAAAGATAGATTATATTACAAACCCACTACTCGCATCTGAACTAAACAGCTAGAGACAACACGACCTACTCGCCATCACTAAGGACCACCACCTTTGGCTCGTCCTCAGCGATCACCTGTGGCTCAGGCCCAACTCCACCCTGGGCATCATGAGTGGGTGCAAAGAACTGGTCCCCAAAGGATAGGTCTGCCTCCCCAAAGGACAGGTCTACCTACACAAGGTCTCCCAGGTCCTCTGTCAGGGCCTGCTGCTAAAACTCGGGGTTCAGCAGGTTGGTGAGGTGATGCACTTCCTCATGAAGCACATTGTTGTACACCTCAAGATTGCCCGCGTAGTGCCCCAAGTTGAGGTACATCTCAGACAACAAGAACTCTCGGTCCCAGGCTTCATTCCTCTCTCCCATCGCCTCATACATGAAGCCCTCAGCGAGAGTCACCTCCATCGCCTTGTTGGCCAGCTCGGTCTCCTTCGTAGCCAGCTGCACGCCCTTCAAAGTCAGCTGCACATCCTTCTCTGCCAGCTGATCCTGACACTGCTGCAGCTCAGCCTCCATCTCCTCCACCTTGCCCTCCAGGTCGTGGGTGCTGCAGCACACTCATCCCTGTTGGCCGTCATCCAGCACAGGTCAGCCCTCAAGCTCTCGATCTTCAGCTTGCGGCGAGCACATCAACTGGCACCCTGGCGACTGCTCTCGCCATCGTCTCCTCGAGACGCCAGCCTGTAGCGAGGAACACCCAACGGTCCGGACGACTTGCGAGCCGTGCGCTTGGTCCTGGCCATCCTATGGACAAGAAATTAAGGAGATAAGTAAGTAACATGATAGATTTTAATTGATTAAGAACAAAATTTTAAAACTCATCCCATATTGTATGATATGATGCATGATACGTCCTACGAATACGATAATATTTACATAACATATTTATAGGGCATATATATAACCATATTCATATCATCAGCTTGATAATCCTTGATAATCCTAAAACTACTCTCCTATTATTTAGACAAGAGAAGAGGTAAGTTAAAGAAATTTTTGGACTCAAACCAAATTTTAATTTAAGATCCAAATTTATTTATTTTTTTGAAAGATTTACAACTGCAAGATTTATAATAAGGAGAGCTTTGATACCAATTGTGACGGAACCTTTTAAGAAAGAGCCTACTTGCCAGGATTAATAGTCCATCCGACTTAATCCCAACAAATGATCCAATCCTTAATTAGCCCATCAGGTGTCACCACTTTGCAGCGGGTCATTCACCTCTTTCCGAACAGGATCTCCTCATTACAAACATTGCAGAAGTAATACGATACAATTTTATTACATCAAAGTAGCGGAAATCTGGAGTTATATTACAAACCATAAGTTTTGAAACATAACTTAAGTGTCATACGATAACATAGTATCAAGCTGCTGATAGAGTATAAACAAAACAACCGAGGTACTCTTGCCCAAGAGTCAAGCAAAGTCTACTATTCTTCCTCATCATCAGCAGTGACTACGGTCATGCAGCACGAAGCCACACTGACCGGATTGGGACCCTCATCTGCAATAGGGGTTAACAAACCCTGAGTACGGGGTACTCAACAAGACTTATCCGACAAAAGAAAATATTTGGTGGACAAAAGATATGCAAGTCATAGGATTCAAGGTGTGGTTTACAAGAATCAAGAATTTTTGCATAAATGAGCATTTATAAAAAGAATTGAAATTCATTTAATTCATTCAAAAGATTACTCGTGTACCAATCTAAATTTATGATTGATAACAAGGTAACAAACCATCCATGAAAGAAAACAACAAGTATCCAATTTAAGTTTCATTAACTACGATGAAAAAGGCGGGGTTATGTTTCCATATCTGAGGAACACGATGCTTCGAAACGTTTTATCCCAGCTGGGGCTTCCCTATCACACGACGTATACAGCCGCTTAAAGCACGCATATGACTACATTTCCCTGGATCCTCTCGCCAAAACCGGGGTTCCGCTACCCGAGAGCACAGTACACCTCCATCCAGTTCGCTAACTTGGAGGGTACACACTACTCTCGCCATCTCTCCACTCCCAGTGCGGATTAACCGTTCTTAAGACGAGAATAGCTAGAGTCTGTCTTCCAAAAGTATGTGATAAGTACTCCAAAGTCACAACCCTCAATGTTTTACAACGGACGGTCCCTAATGACACAGGCAGAAAGAACCCGCTCACCAGATATCCATATCTGATGGCTCTCAAACACCGTGTTCGCCCGGTCACAAATTATTACTTCCAACAACATTCTTTTCTCAAAAGAGCACAACCATTTGCCGAAGCAATACGATATGTGTTAAGTGACCAAGAATCACTTACTAGAAAACTCTAAGCATACTAAGCATTTTTAGCCAAAAGTTTTCATCTTTAAAAAGGTGACAAGGTAAAGGTTCAATAGAACAAGGATAAGGCTATGCATCAAATAGGAATTTAATAAAGTACCATAATGCAATACTATAACAATAAGTGTATTTGAAGAAAAGCTTTTTAAATACAAGGTAGGATTTGAATGCACCGGGGCTTGCCTTGGTTGGAGGGATACACAAACTCGGGCTCAGATTCAACAAGAGAGAAATCCCCTTCAAAAGAGGGATTATCCAACCCAACCAACGAACAATCTACACGATATAATGATATGCTTAGATGATGCTTGAATGATAGACATGATGAAATGCAGCAACCAAACAAGTACTTAAGAACTGAACAAAACAGAATAAACACCTTGAGTACAACTTTCCTTCATGAAAGAAAAGTTAAACTAAAGCATAAAGCATTTTACTTATATGGTGATTAAAGTGGTTATCAAGTTTAATAATTATGTCCAAAAGCACTGAGCAAACAATACATCTGAAAAACATGTCCAAAATGTGTTTGTCACTAGACAAATGACCATTAGCATCAATCAATATAAAATCACTCAAAACCTAAAGTCATTAGTGTTTCTAATCATTTTCAAACTAATTATATAAATAGCCATGTATAACAGTTCATCCAAAAATTCCCAAACTTTTTGTACAACAAGGTATAAGTATATAAAGGTTACACAAAAATTATCAGAATTTTTGGAGCATTACAAAGAGCATGAAAAATCATGGAAAAAGCATTTCTTAATTACTTTGAGCATTTTTACAGGATTAAAAATGTACTAAACATGGACATGTTATATTTTTCTTAAATACTAAACATCACAGAGAGCATACACAATTTTTTACATAATTTATTTATGCACAGAAATAAACATACAAAAATAACAAAAAGCATTACTGTGCAAAAACTGGAAATTAGAAAAACCCTTCAATGGTCTCACTGACACTTGGGTCCCACGTGTCAGTGTCCCAAAACAGAGCAGCGGTGCCGGTGACCATAAAACACGGTGGCGCGTCGTCGGCGGCTACCTAGCGGCTCAACCAACTCGTGCGCTGGACTCTACTCGTCACCCCGAACCCATCGAGGTACGGCAGAGCCCGTTCAATCCCTTGGAATGCTCTCGCCGGCGACATCCGCGACGGTCGGACTTAGGTCGCGTGGATTCCGGCGAGCACAAGCCGTAATCGGCTCAACCAACAACCCCAGCATGCTTAGCGCCCCCCAAACAACGCGGACCGCAACAGAAAGGAACGAGCAACTACGCGACACAACCCTACCGACGAGCATGGCGGCACCCCGCACGCGGCTGCTCATGCGCCGGCGAACACACGCACGCGCTCGATCAACCAGCAGCGCGAATGTAACCAGGACGACTAGACGAAGCTAGCGCAAGACTCCGACTCGAAAACGCTCAACAAAAACGATAGACCGACGAGCGCACCATCGCGACGGCCATGAACCGCGGCGGCGCTTGTGGACAGAGCTCGACGGCTCGATTCAAGTGAAACCAAGCACGCGGATAGTTCGAGGTGCTCACCCTGGTCATGGAGCACTTGCTATCGTGGCTGGAGAAGACGCAGAACGACCGGTTGACGGAGACCGTGCCGACGGGGAGGACGAACCGAGCGGCAACGACGATGTTCCCAGAGCTACGGTCCACCAAAGAAGAAACGGAACAGCCGACGAGGATCAGCGATGAACGGAGAGTATGAAACGAGAAAGAAAGAAAGAAACAACGTGGCTCCTGGCTAGCCCAGACGACAGCGAACCAGAGCGGCGGCGCTCTCGCCGGGGCCGAGGAAGAACACCTCACGTCGAGTGATTCACGCGTTCGCAGCTTCAACCGACTGATGCGGAAGGTGGACTAGACCAAGGCAAAGACTATTGCGGTGGATGGCGAGCTTAGTGGTGACTGGAACGCTCGTGCGAGCTCAGCGACGCGAAGTGCACGCGCGGCAGCGAAACAGAGCAAAGCGTGTGGCGTCGAGCGTGGAAAGCGGGAGCAGGGGAGGACGGCGTCCCATTTTGTAGACGGCAACGGAGTTGTGGCATTGCCACGCACCCGTGCGACGCTTGTTGAGACCAGAGGACGCGCTGAGAGCTCGGCAGGTGGCCGGCCAGGTGTCGGCGCCATGGCTCAGCTCGACATGCAGGTGTTCGGTGAAATGCCCAAACTACCCTGCGACTGATTTTGCAAAAAGCTCAACCTTCCAGGGGTTTTCATGGAAAACTTAGAACACCAAAGTTTCACCAAAATTCATGATCTACACTTTTGTCAACATGCACATTTTCAAATTCAGCCTAGAAATGAAAATACATTTTTGGAAATTTAAAATATTTTAAAAAGATTTTCCCCTTTTCTAATTACTTTAAAAACTTGAACAACACTTGAAAAACTTAACACACAACAATTGCAATTCATTCAGAGCTCTAACACTTTGCTTAAACAATCACATGCAAATTCTTTTTAGATTTTGAAAATCATGTTTAGGGTTTGGATTCAAATTTGAATTTTTAGAATTTGAAAAGATGACCTGTATTCATACCAATGATCAAACACAACCAAAGAAACTCATTTTAGTTCAATGCATAACAAGGTTCTCAATCAAATAAATGATGCTTAATGCATATGATGACATATCAAGTTTTAATTAAGTGATTAAACACCAGGGGTGTTACACCTTCGGAGTGCCAAACCGAGCTGCCTCTTCTTCTCCAAGCTTTCATGTGCTAACACCTTGTGATCCAACACTTGGTTACTTGTGTTAGCCTTTTACAAAATATATCTTGGATCTATTTTATGTTTGTGTCACTTAGGTTCATTTTATATGAATGCAATACAAATCTAGTGGCACATGATAATCGTAATCGAAACGAGTTTTCCCTTCTTGATAGTACGACTATCTATCATAAATGTGATCACACTCTATAGTGTCTTGATCACTAAACCAAAAATGGTCATATAGATATACCTTTGCCTTGAGCCCATTTTTGTTTTTCTCTTCCTTCTTTTCCTTAGTCCATGAAGCACTTGACCAATGCACTATTGTCATCCTTCTAGCTCCATGTGTTAAGGTGGATTACCCTATCTTGATTATACACTTAGTATAAGGGTTAGTCCATAAGTTTCATCAATTAACCAAAATCAAGCAGGGTCTTTCACACGGGCAATATACTAGTGTGGAGAAATATCTAGTTGCAGTCACAACTCACAATGCAACTTGACTAGAAATAGATTATATTATAAGAAGTAAATAAAATATTACTGTTATCCGTTTTATTTACCACGTGTACGAAGACATGCTAGATCAATACGAAGAGGACCCATGTGCTAAAATAGAAATAGATGCACATGAAATCCTCACCAGTGACGTATTTCGTGAAACACCTCCTGCTCTACCGTCCACGAGTACACGTACGACTCCACAAGACACAGAATGCCAATGGGGCATCCCAGCCCCACGAACGGCTTGCCCGCTGTCTAGTACTCCCTCCATCACGTGAAGGAGTTCACGGCGTAATAACAAAGGTTATTGGTTGGGGGCTTCTATTCAGGGTTCAAATCCTAGGTGCGACAACATATTCTGGATTTATTCAGGATTTTCCGGCGCTATGCATTAAGTGGTAGGCGACGTTCCCGTCGACAGCGAGACGCCTGTGGTGACTTCGTAAACTTCAAGATTTGTCGGCTCAGTCATTCAAAGGTGCTCATAGGGGTAGGGTTTACGTACGTGTGTTCATAGGGGTGAGTGTGCGTACGTATTGAACGTCTATGTTGTACTGTGTAATCTAAAAAAAATAGTACTCCCCCATCACAAATTACAAAACATCTGATTTTTATACTAAATTTAACCACTCATTTTATTTAAAATATTGTACAAAATATCATTATTTTTGTCGTGACTTGTTTTTTTAATAATTTTTTTCTTCAAAAATGACTTAAATTTGATTATTTTTATATTTTTTTAATAAGATGAGTGATCAAACTTGGAATAAAAAAAGTCAAATGTTTTATAATTTAGGACAGAGAAAGTATAATACTCATGCTAAATATTAATATTTTTATAAGTATATTAATGATTTCAAATAAAAAAAAACTTAAAACTAAAAGTTGTAGGCCTCGTTGAGATCTATAATATTTATAAAAATTATCTTAATTTGATTTAGTAAAAAATATAACTTTTATAATACATATTAATCATATTTTTATAAAAAAATATATAGATACTATTGAGATACGCAACTTTTTAGTTTCAAATTTTTTATTTGAAGTCATTTAGTTGTTTTAAAAAATAATTATATATTTAGAACCAAGCATATTTTACACTTTTTACACTCGTGGTTTGACACAATTTATATCTAGCATGGACGGGATGACGGGTAAAGGAAATAAGTTTGGAGCACTGACATTTGTGACCGCTCAAATTTTTTAATGGCTCTAGGATTATAAATTATAAATTTTAATAATGGAACACAGGTAAAACTTTAGTTTTTTGGGCTTAAAAGAGTCTCCGTTCCCTGCACAAAGGCGTCACCTCCTGACCCCGACGCGCAGTCCAACCACAACCAGGGTCCAAGGTGGGGCCTGCCGCCGCCCTACGCCAGATGCCGAGGCCTTCGGCGGTCGGTCTCTGCTCTCTCCGCCGGCGACAAGCACCCACCACCAGGTATTCCCACCCGTTCTCTTTCCTTCCTTTCCTGCTGTGCGAATCCGATACGCCTACTAACTCCCCAGATTCCGATTCGAGATGCAGGGCACAGGACCCTCCCGTAGTTGGCTGTATAAATTCAAGGCTGTACCTACAGATTGGTTGATTGGTTGATTCGTGAACACGGAGGAGGGTTAGTTCGATCACAATTACAGTTTTTGTTAGGTCGCGCCGTAGTCGCGATGTCCAATAAGCGCCGGGGACAGGATGGAGAAAACCCGCGCGTCGCCGGCGGCGGTGACAAGAAGCCGAGGCGGCGTGGTGGGGAGCACCTCTATCTCGTCTTGGATGACTGGGAAAAGGGGTTCAGCATCCACAAGATCGACGCCGACAGCTTCGACACCTCCGACGACGGCGGCCTGCAGAGCGGGGTTGCCAGCGAGCACCTCCCGGAACCTCCGGCGCTGCGGCTAGAGTCACCTGCAGGTCGCGAGCCTCACACTGGCATGTCCTTCGCCGCTCTAGGCACCAAGATCTTCGCCTTTATGACCCAGCGCTGTGGCCTCGTCTACGACGCCGACACGGCCGTCTTGGCCGTCGGCCCTCACGCCCCTGCCAAAATGCTATGCGGCTTCGGTACCACGGTGGTCGTCGACGAGGTGATCTACGCGTTGACGTATCGCTTCTCCGAGGCCCACCACTGGTTCGAAGTCATGTCATGGGAGCAACCCACGGAGAGCTGGTCTTGGAAGACTCTGCCACCACCGCCGTCAACATTTCGCAGACGCGTCAACTCGTACGCGCTGCACCCGGACGAACGCACCATCTTCATGACCTCGGCGAACGGTGGCCGCATGAGCACCTACTCGTTCGACACCATGGATTCTAAGTGGAGGTGTCATGGCGACTGGGCGTTGCCATTTGTTGGCCGAGCTCACTTTGATGCTGACACCAACTCGTGGGTTGGCCTTCGCTGGAATGGATACATTTGTTCCTGCAAAGTTGTCTCCCCTGACGACTGCCTCAACAACACTGCTCCGGATTGGCAGATGACGAAGGAGAAGTTGTTCTACAAGGACCAGCAGAGCCACATGAGGGCCTCTCTCACCTCTATGGAGGGCACCAACAAATTCTGCCTTGTCCAATGTGTGGTACGTGAGCAAGTGGAGGAGAGTCGAGCCTTGGGAGACTGCGATGGTTGTGTTCTCCATTTGACCATATTTAGCCTCAAGTATAATCACAATGGGGAGCTCCAAACCACAGATCACTCCACACGCTCCTTTGTAGTGTCTAGGCATAGAAATCACTTTCTTCCTATTGCATTCTGGATGTAGAAGCTCCATCTTTGGTTTGTTATAAGTTGTGAAGTGTTATGCCAGCTGCTCCTGAATCATCTGCTTGATTCATTGTTACTGGTTCATGTCATGCATTGTCTTGTGAGCTACAGAAACAAATCAATAAAAACGTTTTTTTCTGCTCGAAAGTTGTGCTACTTGATTTGATTTATTTATTTGTTTATTTATTTATGAGCTTTTCTCCCCCTCCCATATCCTAGTTGTTGATGTGTTATCTTAATATTTTTTCACTCAAGTGTGATATTGTGTAGGAAGGTGCCTGTTGTCCTATGTTTTAATAGTTGAAACATGACACTCTTGCTTTTGGAAAGGTTGCTAAATTTAGCCATTATATTGGACCTTAGATCTTACCATTTTCGCCAAAGTTAGTTCTGACATTACATAAAAGAGCTACTAATTAGGGGGACAGTTTGCTTACATCATTTTTCAGCCAAATAGTCTTCTTTGTTGTGTAGCTAAAAACATTTTCTTGTGTTGTTTTAGGGTTCCCAGTTTGAAACCTCTAGCTACTGATGTTTCTCTTTCAAGATGACTCTTGTAGATTGGTGCAACAGCTCTCTTACTATCGATCGGTTCTGTCCACACAATGTTTTTTTTTTCATCTGTTAGTTTAGTTGATCTGAGAGGAGAGATGTCAGCTGCTACTAAATGATCAATAAAAAACGAAAGGCTCTCATTTCTTTTTGTTCACAAGCTTACCTAAAGAAAACCAACATATATGATAGGTTAACACCCTACAAAATAAAGATTATGAGGCTAACTGTTGTGGCAAACTGTGATGCAATCTTAATCGAAGCATATTCCTTTGCATTTGGGTGGGTGGGTGTGGGGTGGTGATGGGGATCTGGGGTGACGAGCTCCTCGCCAGTGACCTCACTCACAACAGCACGCTGTGGAAACTGTAGTCGGCATGGAATGGAACCTCGCCTCTATCACCTGGGTGGGGACAGGGAAGGGGATGAGGAGGCGCCATCCCAGCCATGGAGCTCATCCAGCTGGTGAGGCTGCTGCTCTTCTAGGTCTAGCGATTTTACCTTCCACTAGACTTGGTTAAAAATTAGAGCTTTTCCTTTTTAGGGTAGGTCATAAAATTTATCCGGAGTAGAAGCGAAATGGGCTTATTCTTGATGCGTTTTGGCAAGTAAATGGTAATAGCTGCGTAATTAGTGACCTGCTGGAATGTGACGAAAAGATAAACGCTTCAAACAGAGTTCGTTAAATCTGCACAACAATAGAATTCGCTGATCAGATGATATCTTTTGAGCATTAGTTATATACTGTATTTCCTGTTCCTGTAACTCCATGTTTCAAGGATACATGCTTCTACATTAATCTACATTCTTTTCTTCTCCATCGCATGTCTATCATGGAATTATATGTTTATATATTTATATTTATAAAAATAATTCATGCAAATTGTTTTCAGAACTGGAGAGCCAGCAGCTCCTGACAGCCTGAACCTGCTGCTGCGGGGTGAGTACTCATATTTGATTTCCTTCCAGTAAATTGCTCCAAGGAGAATTCTAATCAACACATGTTATGGATAGCTATGGCTTTTTTTTTTGTCTTGCTGAGTTTGGTCTGTTTGCATGGGCCAAACCAGTATACATGCCACTGGAAGAGCTAAAGCAAATGAGTATCAAGTTTTAAAATGTTGGTTTGGTTGGATGTTTTCTAGCACTCAGAGCATGTAGACATCAAAATTGATAATCTTCTGTGCCATCAGCACTTGGCAATGTTAGTTGCTTCATGATTTTTTTTGTTACGGCAATGTCCTGTTTTTATTTTGTTCTTCCAGGTTCTTGCATAGGGTTTAAATAATCTGTCTTGGCAGGACCAGTCTTAAAACTTATGCTTTACATTTTGTTGACGGAATGCATGTCTGAAGTCTCATTTTTTATTCAGTTATGGTAATCTTCAGAAGCTATTGATGTAGCCGATTTTTCTTGTTGCACATGAATTGAACATGGGTCTCTGCAAGAACAAGAAGCTAGGCAATGACATAAGGCATACAAGTGCATGGTAGGGGCTGGGATGAAGCTTGAGTCACCGGCGTACACCTCATCCATCAAGGCGTTGTGTGCAGCGTCAATGTCGCAAATGAGGTGTTTGATATTATGTGATTAAGACCAAGAGTTTCACGGAGGTGACGGCGTATTCTGAGCTTGATAACTCTCTCAAGTGGCTTCGCAAGATGAAGTCATGGCGCACACTGCAAGGAGAGTTTGCATATGAGAGTGCCTTCCATGCAATAAGCTAGTTCATGGCGCAATGGCAAAGGCCTGGTTGGGGGGCTCCCACTCAGGGTTCAAATCCTGGGTGCGACACTATATTCTGGATTTATTCTAAAATTTTTCGGCGCTATGCATTAAGTGGTAGGCGACGTTCCCGTCGACAACGAGACATCTGTAGTGACTTCGTGAACTTCAAGATTTGCCGGCTGCATAGAGAAATGTAAAAGCAACAAAGTATGTGGCTAGCCTCCTTACCAAGAAAAGCTAACACGGTAGTAGATAATAAGAGGACTGGCTGGAAAATGAAGTTAAATATAACCATAAAAAATAGCAGTTTAGTAACAGTCAAATTAATACCTTACCTTGAAGGCTTGAACCAGCAGACAAAATCCAATGGCACATGTATGCAAAAATGAATAGGAGCATCAGGTAAATTAGTATAAACCTTCTACATAGGGAATTTGACTCTACAAGAAGCATAATAAAGTGAACAAACTGTACATGCAGGTAAGGCCCTCCACGTCTGGACCATTTTTTAACATTAATAACATGTATTACAATATATTAAGTTATAGAACTATGAGCTATATATATATATATATATATATATATATATAGAAAATGTGATGGGACCAAAATAATCAAAGATAATCAAAGGAAGAAAGGGGGGAAAACACAAACTAAAGATGAGAAGAATTTAAAAACTAATATCATATCTTACATACTTTCTGGTAGATGGAGACTAAGAAATGAAAATAAAAAGACTAATACATAAAGCGACAAGGTTTTTGCTTCCAAGAAAGAACAGTTCAGACTGGCAATCTTAAGAACACAGTGCACACCCTGAACTGAACATTGGCACTTGGCGGGCAAATAATAAAAATAAGCACATGCACTAATATATCTGATTGTTCTTTCTATTGTTTTTAGAATATTTTTTAACTGCATGAACAAAGGTACCTTTACAATATATGCATGACTGTTGCAAAGGATGTGGCATCCATATTTTGAAGAACCACCAATTAAGGTCCTTTTGTTACACTCTAAGGTTTTGGTTAGGAAGTAGAATAAATTAGATGCTCATATATACCTAGAAGTCCCCTGTGTAAGATGTTCAAAGACTCTATGTAATAGAAAGAGAAAAATTAAACCATCATTGGAACCTGTAAACATGGCTGGCTGCTTGCGAAAACTATCTAGGCAGCTGTGGCTACGATGCGGCTTTTTAAAGCTATTGCAGCGATATAGCTGGATCCCTCGCTAGATTCTGTGCAAAGCTGAATGTATTACTTCACTGTTAGATTCACGCAAAGTTTATATCGCACGTCCACACTACAACAGGTATCCTAAAAATTATCATAGTTTAGCAGATGTTGATTCCCTAATAGCGGATTGGTTCCGTGGTACCTGATGAATGGCACCATGCATTTGAGAAAAGCGCTCAGCCGCTAACAGACTATTCAGTTGTTATGATTACATTCCAAGGTAAATTACCGAAGGCATCGAAATAACAAAAACAATACTAATTTGATGAGAGGTGTTTATATAAATAAAAGGAAATTTGAGAAGTTTTGCATACACCATCGAGTTAGTAGGTCGTGCCTTCAAAAATTAATCTAGGTACCAGCCACTGATCCTAAAGGACAAATATTTTTTTAAGGATATACGACACATGCAGGTTCACTGAATGTGATAGTAGCTCTATATCGTGTTTGGTACCATCTAAACTTGGCATATGCCTTCATGCTTCAGCAAGTCAAATAGACATGGGCCTAAAAAAATATATATGGGACATTGAAATTAGTTGATGGAAGCATGAGAGAAATAGGACCTAGAGCAGCTATAGGGTTAAGCCACTCATCCTAAAGGACAAACATATTTTTTAAGGATATATGACACATGTAGGTTCACTGAATGTGATGATAACTCTATATCGTGTTTGGTACCATCTAAACTTGGCATATGCCTTCATGCTTCAGCAAGTCAAATAGACATGGGCCTAAAAAATATATGTGACATTGAAATTAGTTGATGGAAGCATGAGAAAAATAGGACCTAGAGCAGCTATAGGGTTCCATAAACTCAAATCAGATGTTGGATTGGGATTCACCGTGGAGCAATTAGCAGACGATATATAATCCTAGTAGGGGGAGGAACTGACACTGCAGGCTGACCAAGGATACATGAGCGTTGCGAACCTGGGCAGCAGCAG
Source organism: Microstegium vimineum (assembly GCA_022036555.1). NCBI lineage: Eukaryota > Viridiplantae > Streptophyta > Magnoliopsida > Poales > Poaceae > Microstegium > Microstegium vimineum. Next base: position 1,044,014 of record CM039122.1, on the reverse strand, counting down.
CATGGCATGTCAGCTGTTACGCAAATAGAACAATAAAGTGTTACGCGGATTTATTTAGCACAGATGAAAATATTTATGAAACATCATCAGTCCATTCCAGTCGAAACACAAAGTATAGTTGGCGCTAAATATGGTTTCTAAAATATCTAGCACAAGAAAATAGACTGGAGCCATATTCAACTTTTGCCTAATAATCGCTCCATTGGATAGAGAGCAATAAATTTGTTGTACCATAGAGATTTGGTTTTCAAACAACATGGACCTATAGGTAGTGGTGTTTAACCAGCTGCCGTAACCTTTGTTTTTTGTTGATTAAAAATACTCCAGCAATACGAAAGCAAGGACTAATATGCAGTATGAATCAAATAAAATATTCTAACAAACATTTGGGAAAATTAATGTGTCCACATGGTGTGAAATAGAAAGGGGACCTTTTGAAGCAGGTGGAGGTTGTCTCATAACCAACCGAAGCAAACCATCTCTGCTCGCTGTTTAGTGGCCTTCCAACAACACAGGTAAGGATGAATTGAAATAATGCAATCATCTGAGGTCAGCTAACTAACATGGTGTTCCAAAGGAAATTATCAAAAAAAAAAAAACATACCAGACGTAGCGGTACATTTGGATCCCTGTTCTCCATGCTGCAGGATAACCTACAAGCATCAATCGGCTGCAAACTAATTGGCGTTCATCCAGCTACTGTGTGTCAGCCAGATAACCAGGCAGGCATATCAGTGTCAGTCTAGCCATCAACTATTTGCCTTTCAGCATCTATTTTCATCATTTGTGGAGCACCTGAACGCCGTGCTCTGTTAGCTGCAGCTCCCACTTCTCAGGCTGCAGGTGTCGTGCTCTACAATCGGCTAGACAGGCATCTTGTCGGATCATAGGTAGACAACAACCTTCTCTGTTGAAAGTGGAGCAAACAAGAGGAGCTTCAGTTGCAGAGATTAAAAGGCAGCTTCAGTTGCAGAGAATGCAGAGCTATCGGCTAAAACAAGAGGAGTTGTCAGAAAGCACTTCTTAAATCTTACCACAGGCTCAAACTGAGGCACTGTCAGGTTGTTATCGAGGTTTCTAAGCACCAGCAAGATCTGCAGGAGATAGTTTTCGTTTAACTGAACAACATGAGAGGAAGGCGTGTGAAACGCAAGATGCGAGAGAGGAATCACGTAGTTCGTCGCTACTCACTGTCTTGACGGTGATATCGTCCAGTTCCTTCAGTTTCTGTAGATGCGTTTGAACCGGGATCGGTGTGTTCGGGTCGAACATGTCGCCAACGAACTTGTACACCTGAGCAAATGACAGATCATCTGCACAAAAAGATCCAGCTCACGGTTATTTCTGAAGCAATCATGTGGTCTCACTTTCACAAGCTCAAGTTCGGTTCGCGAACAGAGTTTCGTGTTGGGAAGGAGTCACTACGTACCGGGTGACAATGGGAGCTCGATTTGTTCGTCCTGCACGGCACCAATCGCTGACGTTTCACTTGTGCTGCTGCTGGCAGTGCCAGCATAGTCAATGCTGGTGCTGCTCAAGCTCGACACCCCAATGAACCGGCTGCCACCTGAATCAGCACCGACAACACGTTATTTTTCACGAGATGCTGGAAAGGAATCAAGATTGGTTGCCGGACCAAATTACCGGTGAATGGTTCACTCTGGCTCTATGCGTCGGTGTTCACCATTGCTGCTGTCCCTGAATCTGAAGCCGAAGCGCCTGCCCAGTCCTTGCCTTGCATCTCTGGGAAAAAGTTCAGAAGCAATGTGAGACTGAGAACGCCATTCAGGATTCAGCAATGTGAGAACACCGTTCTGAAAAATACAAGCAAAGGCTGGACAACAGAAAGAAGGCACTTGCCGCTGCTGGTTGCACTTGCAGGATTAGGACGGAGACCGGGGCTGTTCCAGTCCATGGAACCGTGAGCGACAGCGTCCGACTCGGACAAACTTGGCATGGCGTTCATCCTTCAATCATCAAAAAGGAACATAAATAAAAAATAGGTAGGACCAAGAGCAGGTGTAGGGTCGGACAAACTGGAATCAGATGAAATCACAGATCCGATTGGGACTGACCTTGCGACTGCAAGCAGGCGATGCAGCATCTTGGGCACCGGCAGCGTCGCACGCCGCCTCATCTGCTGGCGGCGGTGGGATGGCCCTCGACACGCGACGCAAGGCGAGCTGCGGGCTGCACCGTCGCACGTGAGGCTGGGGCCACCGCCGGAATCGCGACCGCAAGACCCGCCGGTGGACGCAGGGAGGACGTTGCCGTCGTGCGGGCTGCCGCAAGCGCGGAAGGCGCCGCCGTCGCGCGCGCCGAGGTCGGCAAGCGGCCTGAGCGGGGCTGGTTTGGCGCTGGGAGTCCGCGACTTGGAGTTGGAGCACAGGAAGGTAGGGTTTCGTGGAGCACGGGAGGACACGCTGCGCAGCGAGAGGAGGTCGAGAGGAGAGGGAGGCAGTGAGAGGAGGTCGAGAGGAGAGAGAGGGAGGTGGAGGAAGCCGTCGGGAGCCACCCGCGAGGAGCGCCGTCGCCATGGCCGCCGCCGCCTTGGAAGGACTGAGAGAGAGGAAGGGGAGGAGGGAGCGCGCCGCGAGATCCAAAGAGGGAGAAGAGGAGACTCGTTGGTGCCCGGGTCAGGCTCCTAGCGCGGGTGGAGGGCAAGGGTTCTTTCTGCAAAATTGGCAGGCGGGTGGGTAAGCGTAAAAAAAACCACGAAATCCGAATTTCGTCTTCTTCACGCGAAGTATTTTCAGAACACAGGGGCCTGGACGGAAGCAAATCGCACGCGTTTACTGTTCACGAAGGTCTAGCTGGACCGCGGGTTGATTTCAACTAAAGTGGAGGGCCTTTTTGCAAAAGCGGCGGCGGCGTGGGGGCGATCCTAGCCGTCCACGGGGGCAATCGGACGGCTGGAAACTAGGAGGGCGACGTGGCCAGGCTCCCCTGCGGGGCCGCTGCCGCTGCCGCTGCCGCGCCTTGTAGGGGGAGATGTACTGCCTTGTTGTAAACAAGCACTATGAAAATGTGAAAGTCCAAGCTGAGGAATTAACATCTCTATGAAATAACTCTTTTGAAACTTTGAAGAGTGAAAAGTAAGGCTGAGGAATTGAGAAAAAAATGGTGTTGGATTCCACGGAACTACTTAAATTATATCATATGAAATACCTTATTTTCTTGTCATGACTATTTCCAAGCGTGATATAAAATAACTGTCCATGCAATGCAACACTGAACTGATAAAATAAAATGTGAAATCACATAGCAAGTAAGACGATTTATAGACAAGCGAGCAAGCCCACGTCCCCAAGTTTATTGGGCCGAAACCGCATCGCTGCAAGCGCAGCCCACCTGGGGAGCCCAACATAGCTCGCTCCTCTTGTCCACCATTCCTCCACGCTGCGGAACCGGCTCCTCCGCTCCTCTTCGCCGCCGCCCAAACCCAACCCCCTTCTCCCTCCCGCCCTCGTCGCCGCCGCCGCTGCCCGGCCCCCGGGAAGGGATCAAGGGGACTTTAAGGATGGGGAAGGCCCGGCACGCTGCCAAGCTCCCCCTCGCCCTCATCCCCAAGCCAAAGCCCAGACCCCACGCCGCTTCTCCCTCCACGCCGCCGCCTGCTCCTCCGCCGGCGCGTCCACCAGCCACCAATCCTACCAAACCCCGAAAGAACCCCCACGGAGCCTCCAAAAGATCCACAGCCCTACCCCCCGCAGCTGCCTCCGCCGCCGCCCCGGCCGTGCAGGAGGAGCGGAAGCCCATCCGAACACCAGCCGACCTCGCGTCCGCAATCCGCGCAGCGGCAGACACCGACATCGACGCGGCGACCACCCTAGCCCTCACCGCACCACCATACATTCCGCTACCGACGCACTCCCTGGCGCTCCTCCTCCGCCGGCTCGCCACAACCCGCTCCGTCTCCGCGGCGCGGGACCTCCTCAACAAGCTCCACCCGGCCGCCGCGGGCTCCGACAACTCCGGCGCCCCACGCCCCAACCCAGCCCCACGCGGGGCGCTTCTAGCTCTCGCCGACGTCGTGTGCCACCGCGGCGGGGGGCCACGCGAGATCACCCGCGTGCTCCCGGTGCTAAAGGACCACGGCGTCGTCCCCGACGCGCACCTCTACAACTCCCTGATGAAGGCGCACATCGCAGCGGACGACCCAGGGGCGGTGCTCAAGGTGTTCAAGGACATGAAGAGCGACGGCGTCGAGCCGGACCTCGTGACCTACAACACGCTGATCTACGGGCTGTCGCGCGCCGGGATGGTGGGAAAGGCGAGGGCTTTCCTCGACGGGATGGCCGAAGAAGGTCACCTCCCTGACGTCATCACCTACACCTCGCTCATGAACGGGATGTGCGTCCGTGGCGACGCGCTTGGTGCGCTCAAGCTGCTCGACGTCATGGTGGACCAGGGGTGTCAGCCTAATGAGCGCACGTATAACACGCTGCTCATGGGTCTCTGTAAGAACAAGAAGCTTGATGAGGCCGTCGAGGTTTATGAGTCCATGGTGAAGAATGGGATGAAGCTTGACTCGCCGGCGTACGCCTCCTTTGTCAGGGCGCTTTGTCGGTCTGGTAGCGTTGCTGATGCGTATGAGGTGTTTGATTATGTGATTCGGAGCAAGAGTTTTAATGAGGTCACGGCGTATTCTGAGCTTGAGAACTCTCTCAAGTGGCTGCGCAAGATGAAGTCGTGATGCCAACTGAGACATTGGATGGATGTTTGGAAATGTTGCGCTTTCTGGTTCTGTGGATTTCATTAGCAGAACATGAACTTTTTTATGACAGTTTGTTGTAATTTTTATGTTTAATTATCTCTTCCTGTATTTGGCAACTGAAAAGACACTTTTACCCTTGTGTGAATTTTGCACCTGTGTCACAGTAATCTCGTTTCGTCTTGCCACTGTGATCGCCCTAGCCAGTAGTGAATGTGGTGGAGCTTCACTGGAGCCACCCACAAGCCTGGCCATGATCGCCCCTGTATTTGAGCTATTTGTTAGAGAAACTAGTAATTTCTAAGCACTTTATTTGTAAATAAGCCATAAAATTGCTCTTTTTTTTTGGGCTTGCCTTCTTTATCATCGACCCCTCATGAGATTTGAAGCAAGCTTCACCACTAGTCTTTAGTCTATGCAAGAGAGTGGTATAACGATCCAGACAAGTGTCCGATGAGATAGTTAACACCAAAATTTATCCCGTGGTTACTCTAATATGCGCCACGCGTCTAACTCCACACTTGGGCGCTGTAAGAACCACAACTAGAGTTACATTTCGTGATCCCCGCGGGAATAGGCACAAGAACCTCCTAAAAGAATCATCGATCAAAGTCGGAGACAATTACCGGTCTTCTTTTAACGACGATTACCCCTGCTAAGCCGTCTAGGTGGCGACAATCACCCAGAGTAACAATCAATCACGTAAGCAACACGATCACAAGGTGCTACTAAATGCTTAAACTCAATGCAAAAACACTTAATCACTCTCAATCTCACTTTGGATGATCAAATCCAGAGTTAGATGAGTGGAAGGTATGTGAGTATGCTCACAAGGTGTATCAATCACTTAGATAACCAAGACAGCGAGCCACACTCGACTAAGGTCTATTTATAGATAGAGCCCCAAGGCTCAAGGAGCGGCTGACTAGTTCATTGGGGTGTCTACACCTATATTGGACATTGCGGTAGCGTTCGATGCTTCACGTGTCGCTATCAAGTGACGTAGCCGTTTGAATTGAGCCGTTGTCTTTTGTATGTCAACTCACATTCCTATTATTTTTTTTCTATAGCTTGCTAGCTAATAGGCAATTCTCCTTATTTCCTATGTTTTTCAATTCCCATACACGTACAGTTTAAAACACGATGATTTTTTTCTTCTTCTTACTATATTTTTTCATGTAAAAATAAATTGATTCATGGAATTTCTGGGTCCCAAAAAGACCATTCAGATCATGTAGCAAATCCTGAGCCTTCATTTCACCAAACACACCTACTTACAGCTTTCCATTCCATCTCGTTACTTCTCGCGGCTTCTCCCATCCGACTGCGCGCGCTCCCCCCATCCCCCACCCCCATCTCGCGCGGCAACTGAGCCGCCGCCGCCGCCGCCGCCGTAGTACCAAGGTGCCCAGGGTCTTCGTCGGTCGCTTTGCCAGACGCCAGCTCTTCATCAGCCCATTCCCCCGCTCTTCGTCGGCTCCTTCAATCCGCCGGCGACGAGCACCCATCAGGTACGAGTACGGCATGAGCGCGCCCCTCCCCTTCCGTTCCTGCCGTGCGAAGTCAACCATTCGGGATCTGATTCGAGTACATGTGCACACACGCCTACCAACCATCGATTCTCCCTGCCGTAAATTAATGCTCCCACGTTTCCTGCGCGCCGCAACCTCCTCAGTTCAGCGTCAGCCAGCCCCCCTCAACCTCCTATTGCTCCCACCACGTTGGCGGCTCGTGTTCCACGTGCCCCGCAACCTCTTCGAGAAGCTTCCATGACTGACACCGACGGCTAGTTGACCTTATTATTTGTGTTTGCGCGCGTCTGTTTATTTTGGTCCAGAGGCTGGGAACTCCAAGGAGGAGCAGGGTCCATGGAGGCTGGAGGCAAAGGAAATGGTTCGAATGGGGCGGCGCAGACAAAGGGGAGTGGGGGTGATGGCACCGCCAAGCCGCCGCTGCCCCCTTGCTGTGTCAAGGCGAGAGCCGCGGCGCCCGAGTCTGAGGCAAAGTGCCATGGCACCGTGGTTTCGGGATGGTTCACCGAGCCGCGATCACACTGCGGTACGCCCTTTGGTTGTCTTGCTTCGTGACTATGTACTACTTTATTGCTTACTGTCATAGTTAACAGGTTATTTTAGTTCACCCTGATTGTGAATTGTGATTGCTACCTGTGCAGGTAAAGCCAGCAAAGTTCAGTATTACAATAACCCAATGTGGCCAGGTACTTTGTCCACCTGCTGCCAGTATGGTTTACCTTATGTTATGTCTCTTAATTAACAATTGTCTATACCGGAGGAATGGTAATCCAAATCTCCAAAGTCAACATGATTTTCTGGCAGATATGTAGGGCAACTTCATTCTTGAAACAAAATTCTAGCATTTTTTGAAAGTAGATATTCATCTTGTTCAGCTTCTGTACAGAGAATGGTTTCGATATTTCTAAGATGTTATCTCTATTATTATTACAAGCACACCGTTATAGTACTGTCCTGGCAAAATTTGGTACTGGAAGTTGATCTAACATAGTGCATGCTAATCAGAGTTACGGATTTTTTGTTCTTATTTATTCTGTTGTGCTTAAGACACACTCTGTAGTTTGTTGACTGTGCTAGTGGTGATGTGGTGTCTGATGTCTGCTTATACACCTGGGTGCTACTCATGGCTTTTTTGTTGTCAATTTTAGTGTGGATGATTTTGTCGTCTCCATGAGAAAGCCTATGCTCTTTTGGTTTCATTTACTGATTCCTTTAACATGTTCAATTTCTGTTCCAATGTTCGATAATCAGTGTTTTTCTGTACTCCACAGTGTGGACCCTTTCTCCCTAAGTGTGTTATTTTTTTCATTGTACAAATACCGCTGTTTGTCATCCTATAATATGCTATTTTGGCATCGAACCAAACTTCCAGTTGTTCTGTGTTGAAGTACTTCTCTGGCATTTTCCCTAGAGTCAAACAGTTGTACTTTATCATATCTTTTGTGATTTTGTTCTCATATATAGGAGAGGCTCATTCCTTGAAAGTGGAGAAGATATTGTACCAGGGGAAATCACCATACCAGGAAGTCCTAGTCTTTGAGGTTCTCTTCAGTTATTGATACCAGAAATATAAACTGCTGTTGGATTCTGTTTTGTATAACCTGGTAATTTATGTGTGCAGTCGTCAACCTATGGCAATGTCCTTGTGCTTGATGGTATTGTTCAATTGACTGATAAGGATGAATGTGCGTACCAGGAAATGATTACTCACCTCCCACTCTGTTCAATTCCATCCCCTAAAAAGGTATATCTATCTCCTGATCCTTGCTTTTCCTCAGTATTGTGAAAATTATAGACAATGCTGTATTGCTTAACAGAAATTGATTCACATGGAATATTTCTTTTTACCTGCACTTGTATGGAAACTGTAGCATGCTAGTGACTTATGTTCTTAGGAACTACTTTGCAGGTTTTGGTTATTGGTGGTGGTGATGGAGGTGTACTTCGAGAGATTTCCAGACATAGTTCAGTGGAGTCAATTGACATATGTGAAATTGATCAGCTGGTTATTGATGTAAGGTTCTCCTTTGATGCATTAACCTTTCAAGTGTAGTCGCTTAATTATTCTTTGCTGATATACATCTTAACTCTTTAGATTTGCAAAGATTTCTTTCCACATTTGTCTGTTGGATTTGAAGATACTCGTGTTCAACTTCATGTTGGTGACGGTATGTTGATAATCCCATGAGGCCATGATGACTATGTTATTTCTTAATATCTGCTGATTGCTGAAGTTTCCTATTGTTTAGATATGGCAATCCTTTATTCCTGTCAGTTTCTGAACTCTAATTCCATAAGAATTGCTTTTTCTTGTATTTCAGCTGTGGAGTTCTTGAGAAATGCTCCTGAAGGGACATATGATGCTATCATTGTTGATTCATCAGATCCAATAGGTGAGCTTATGCTGCAATGCATATAATTTTTTGAGAACAGTTCCATTTAAAGTTTTAGCTATGTCTTGGTGTTATACATCTGTTTTGTGGCCTTTTTCTTTGCTTCCTATTATATTGTTTATGAACTCCATGCTTCTTTATTTCTACTAGGTTACTGATGTAAAATTTGCAGATATTTTCGTGCAGAAATAACTTTGATCTATCAAATTTTCAGTCACATCTTACTGTTATTATGCTACATTTGGCGTTTGCAGGGCCTGCTCAGGAACTTGTGGAGAAGCCTTTTTTTGATACCATTGCTAGAGCTTTGAGGCCTGGTGGTGTTCTTTGTAACCAAGCTGAGAGTATGTGGTTGCATACACATTTGATTCAGGACATGCTTTCAATTTGTCGTGAGACTTTCAAGGGTTCTGTCCGCTATGCATGGACTAGTGTCCCAACATACCCAAGGTTCTTCACACTCTCTATTCTCTGGTCTCCTTACCTTTATCATTTCCCCCCTCAACTGTATATATGATTAATTTAGACATGCTGTTGCACTTCACAACTTACTATTAAGTTTGGTATATTACAAGTGAATGACCTGGTGCAATCCATCTTTTGTGGGACTGTCATTGGTCTATTTTTTAAAAAATTATTGATGGAAAGGTGCATACTTAAAATACAGTTACAGTTTCACTTTTTGTACTCATGGTCTCTTTGAGCAGTGTCAATCATTATTATTTCTAATTATGTATCAACTATATTTATTTCATTGCAGGTACATATCCTAAACATATTTGTGTGAAAAAAAATATTTTGTGTTTGTTATGCATGCATCAAGTCTGCACTGTGCATATGGATAGTTTTTGTTTGGTACAGTATTGTTCTTATTCTTATTCTTAAATGACATGGAACAATATGGGTCCCATGGTTAAAATCATTTACTCCCTTCATTCCAAATTATAAGTCGTTCTAGCTTTTCTAGATACATAGTATTTAGACATAATATATATATATATATATATATATATATATATATATATATAGGTGCTTAGCAAAAGCTATGCACCTAGAAAAGCCAAAACGACTTATAATTTGGAACGGAGGCAGTACTTAGCATTTATTGAATTGAGTTGTCTGTCTTTGCTACATTTTTCTTGGTAAAAACAAGGATTGGCCAGGAGTGCAAACTTCACAGTTGTGCTGAGTTGAACTTATGGTTTATGTGATCATTTGTAGTTTTTATTCCTTTATTTATGACAGGTCCTTGGTTGACATATATGGGTCCTGGGTTGAGCATGACCGAATGATAACTTGTTTTGCATTCAACTATTTTTATTCATACCAAGAAGTTCGTACTGCGATCCTCATGAGTATCACTATTGTTGACAGTGGACTGTTGGCAGCGCTGGTTCATTTGGCAGTCATAGGTTATTTTGGGCTTTAGATCGACTCATGCAAGGAATCAGTCATAGCCTGACAAACCATTAGTGAGCATATTCCCAACATTAAATTCATGTTTTACCTGATCAAGCCATCCTATCTGGTCAATGCAAAATATGATTACCTCATTATTGAAGCTACAAATAGATTTCATTTTTTTCTGGATGTCATATTTTGTGCAGGCTTTAGTACTAACAAGAAAGGAAAAAAATCACTCTACTTAACAGTGTGCATTAGAAGAAGGACAAGCATAATGTGAAAGGGAACATGCTGCTAAAAATTAGGACATTAAGCTTCCTGGAATTTTTTTTTGGAACTATAAGATAAATGCGATTTTATTCTGAAAGACATGATATGTTGTTTATTTGGAAAGAAGAGTTCAATCTGTGCATTGTACTTGTGAACTCTGTAAAGAATTTACTCTTTGCCCTGACATTGGATTGAACAAAACCATAAAAAAATGGACTAAACCGGATTTCAAAGCAAGAAAAATGAACTAAGGGTGTGTGACTGTGACCCATAACTACCCATTGGATGCCCACTTGCATTCCTAGTCTAACATCATGTTAAATTTTCTCCAAAGTTTGTGCAAGAGTTTCAGGGGCTTACTCCTTTATTCTGAGAGGACATATAAGATGCTGCCCATAGGATTATAATCCTTCAAAATTCCTTGGTTTCCCTTTGTTTATAAAGTGAGGCTAAGTGTGGAAGTTCTATTTGTTTTGACATCATACGCTTAGTTGTGAGCCGTGTCAAATAAATGCTGTAGGTTTTGCAGTTCTAGGTATAGACGCCTTTTGTTGTGTTTAGCTTTTCTGTTTGGAACTTACCTTTTCTTACAGAATGTGTACTTGAATTTTGCAGTGGGGCGATTGGGTTTCTGCTATGTGCCAAAGAAGGCCCACCGGTCAATTTTCTGACTCCTATAAATCCAATTGAAGAAGTGGAAGGAGCTACGAAAGCAGGAAGAGATATCAGATTTTATAATTCAGAGGTCAGTTTGTTATGATTTGGTAGTAGTCGAGTCCTGTGCTTCATTTGCAATATAGGAATGCCGTATACCTATTGTTCCTATTTTTGCTCACCTATTGAAAAGCCCATTCAACTGCAACCATTGTATGCGATATTGTTTCCATCAAGATTCCTTTGCCCTGGCTAATTTTCACCGTTGAACAGATGCATAGGGCAGCGTTTGTTCTTCCCACCTTTGTGAAGAGAGAGATTGAAGCATATTTTGTTTCCACGTCCTCGGAAACAGTGAGTTCTTTGCAAATCGTGTCAAGTGATTATTAGTCCTCTTGCCTTTGGTGTGTTTATCACAGTTTTTAAGAGTAATTCGCAAGCGAACTCATATGGAGAGAATCTTTGCACCATTTTACAGGAGCAGGCAGAGGAAACAACAGCGGCAGCGCCACCTAAGCTAACTGTGGTGTCAAAGACTGGAATTCTCAGTGCATCCTAGCTAGACTGCAGGTTGCGATTAAGAACCGAGACACATCTAGAAACCGTTCCCCATTCCCTAGTATGGTCCTTGGATACGCTCATGTACTATCACGTATTACTGTAAACATGGACATCGAGTGTGTGTGTGTGTGTGTGTGTGTGTAGTGTAGTTTTATGCTCCGATGTACCAACAATAAGATGAGAAATTGCATGCTAAGGAAAAGACGAGCAGTGTGTGATGAACATTCCACATTGCACTTTCTCACCTGTTCTATTTTGCATTTTGTTGGCCACGTGGTGTGTTGGGCTATAGTGTTTGGTTGTCATTTCTTCACCAGAGTCCGGAGGCGTGCTCCCAGTGAAGAATCATGGACCCTTGCGTTTAGGCGATTAACGACAATACTAGGTCACTATGACTAACGTGTGTTTTGCAGAGGTAAAGTCATTTGTGTTAGGTCATTAGTGATGCAATTTGAATGGGCTTAATGGATATTCATGCCCTCAAGATGAAAATCGTTTCGGTTGCAAAGGATGATGATACAAGTCGAAGACTAGACTAGTTCTTAGTGTCATAAGGTTGAGAAGGGCACTAAGTGTAGCTAGGATTTTGTTTTTCCTTTGACCGTACTATAAAGGGGGTATGAGATTAGTAGCTTGACCTAGGAGAGTTTAGGAGAGTGGGTATATGCACACTTGTCACAACTAATCCTAGAGACCTTGCTTTCAGTCCATGGTTAACCCTAGAAATGGTAGGAGCAAAATCCCTTGAGAAATCTCAGCGAAAACAATTGAAATAGGGGAGAAAGGGGCTCCGGACCAGTCTGCCAAGTAGGCGTCGGACCAAGGAGAGTGGTCCGACGGTCCCTGACTTAGGCAAAATCTCAGCTCGAAAAGCTCCGGACCACCTGTCTAGAAAGTGTCGGACCATAGGAGAGTGGTCCGATGGCTCATGTCAGAGAGAGAAGGCTCCGAACTAGTCCGACGGTGAGTCCGACGGCTAGTCCGACGCTTCAAGACAGGAGGTTGGTTTCATATAGTAAGCCTCCTGGCTCCGGACCAGGGCTCTGGACCAAGGAGAGTGGTCCGGTGGTTCAAAGAAGAGAAGATGTTTTTCACTCGGTGAGCACCCTGGCTCCGGACCAGTGCGTCAGACCAGGGCGTCGGACCAAGCAGAGTAGTCCGACGGTGCCTGAGTTGGAATTTAGAGTGAGCTCTGGACCAGTATGCTTGGTCCGGTGGTATAAGCTCCGGACTAGTCCGGTGAGAGGAAAAAGCAAAAAAACGGCTAGTTTTGAAGGTGGGGACTATTTATAGTTGCCCCCTTCGTCCTTAGGACCTCTCTTGGCCATTGTTTCAGCTGGTGACACCTTGAGAAATCCTTTGGAGAGTCAAGTGCCTAGTGAGGGAGAGATTAGAGAGAGTTTATCTTGTTCTTCCCTCCTAGAGTGATTAGGAGTGACTTGTGTGCATCCATCCACCTTCCTAGCCTTGAGTTGGTCAAGTGAAGGTCTTGTGCTTGTTACTCTTGGTGTTCGACAGCACCTAGACGGTTTGGTGGTGTTCGGAGGAAGTGATCGCCAGAAGATTGTTGGCGGCTCTTCTCCAAGCTTCTGTGATCGGTGGTGGGCGATTCACCGAGTCGGAGTGGCGAAGAATCAGCCCGTAGAGAGCACTCTACCCTTGCGTGGGTAGAGGGGGAGCGATACCTTGCGAAGTGCTCCAACGAGGACTAGGGGGGTGTGTCGACACCTCGATACCTCGGGAAAACATCGTTGCGTCACTGAGAATCTCTTTTCCCTAGCTCTTTATATTTTCGCATTACATTCCGTCTTGTTTTTGTCTTCCTACTAGAATTGCTTAGGTTGCTCTTAATTTACATGAACTGCTACCGCTTTCTAGCTAGGACACACGGTTCGTAGGCACTAGGGGGTGATTGACATTTGATAGGTTTTCATATTTGCTTTAGAAATTTAAAACAAGCCCAATTCAACCCCCCCCCTCTTGGGCATCTTGATCCTTTCAATTGGTATCGGAGCTTTGTTGCTCTAAATTAGGCTTCACCGCCTAGAGCAAGATGTCCCATGGGGATGGACCGCCACCCATGTTCGATGGGGATGACTTTTCTTATTGGAAAGTGCGGATGGAGGCCTACCTTGAGGCCGTGGACGTCGGCGTTCACAAAGCCGCCACCCAAGGTGGATCGGTGTTCGCCGAGGACTCATACTTTGAGAAGAACAATGCTAAGGCAAAGAACATTCTTTTTCGTGCTATTTGCAAGGATGTGTTCAATCGTGTGCGAAATTGCAAAACCGCACATGAAATTTGGACAAACATTTGTGCTCTACACGAGGGCACTAAATGTAAAAGAGAAGAGCGTTATCACCTCATCATTGCTAAGTTAAATGCTTTCACCATGCTATCTCATGAAAATGCTAATGAAATGTACTCTCGCTTGAATGTGCTTGTAGAGGAGTTGAATGGCCTTGGGCTCTCTCAAATGACACCGGTCGATGTGGTGCGCAAGATACTTTGTGTCCTACCAATAGACAAGTATAGCCACATCGTCACCGTTCTTCATCAAGGCGATCTCTCCGCAACTACACCAACGCAAGTGTTGGGCAAGATCAATGCTCATGAGATGTACATGAAGATCAATGATGGAAGTTCATCCTCCTCCAAGAAGAAAGAGAAGGAGGAGAAGAAGGACTTGGCTCTCAAGACATCTTCCAAGGAGAAGTGCAAGATCCAATATGTCATTGAGAGTGCAAGTGATGATGATGATGAAGACAACATCGCTCTCATGGTGAAGAAGACCGCCAAGATGTTGAAGAGGCTAAACAAGAATGGAGTCAAGTTTGACTCAAAGAAGAAGAAATTCTTCACACGCTCTTCAAGGAAGCCAATCTCCCAAATGAAGTGCTACAATTGCGGCACTCTTGGTCATCTAGCCCATGCGTGTCCCGAAGAGAAGAAAGACAAGTTCAAGAACAACAAGTTCAAGAACTTCAAGAAGAACAAGGGCGGCAATGATGACTCAAGTGATGATGACAAGAAGCAAGACAAGCCATACAAGAAGAAGAAGAACTTCAACTTTCACAAGAAGAAGAAGGATGGCAAGGCTTACATTGTGGGTGATTGGCTCACCGATATTGATGATTCAAGTGACTCCTCCGATGATGAGAGTGAAGAAAAGAAGGTGGCCGCATTGGTGATTGGTTCTTCTATTCCACCGCCACCTCCTCCTTCATCGCCGGGCTCATCCTCTACACACCTATGTCTTATGGCTAAAGGTGACAAGAAGGTACAAAAAGAGGATGATGGTGATGACCTCTCTAGTGATGATAGTGACGATGAAGAAGCACCTTCCTATGATGAGCTAATTAAAATTTGCAACAAGTACGCTAGCATCATAAGGAAGTATGAGAGTAAAAATGACAAACTTCTTGAAATCAAAGAAAACTTTCATGATAAGCTTGACAACTTGTCTAGTCCCACTGATGATTTGAAGCTTGAGATTAACTCTCTCACATCTAGCACTAGGGAGCTCAAAGCCTCTCTTAAGCAAGACAATGATAAACATGATAAGCTAGAGAGGTCATCCCAAGAGCTCCTCACAAGGTATAACTTGCTAAAAGATGACTACAACCAAGTGAAAAGTGATCATGGCACACTAGTGGTAGCAAATGAATTGCTTACTCAAGATCTTACACATGTTGCTACTAACCCGTGTGCTAAGTGTGCATGTGCTACCTCTTGTGAAATCGAGCTTGATGATGTGGCTCTTGAGCAAAGTGCTAAGTGCAAGGGCAAGAGAGTTGTAGAAGCCGACAAGTATGATGATTATATGAAGATGAGGGAAGAGAACTCAAAGCTCAAGGAAGAGCTAATCAATCTCAAGGAAAACAAGCCCTTCACCATCAAACCGGATCAAGAAGAAGACAAAGATGCTATCACTTTAATCAACTCTCTTAGAGAAGAAATTGCCAAGCTCAAGAATGACAAGACTAAGATTACAAGTGGCCTTGAAAAGTTCACCAAGGGCCATAATCTCCAAAGTGAGCTTCTAATGAGCACCGTCATGAAGAATGACAAGACCGGTATTGGGTACAAGGAAAACCAAGTGACGAAGGCCAAGGTCAAGATTGAAGCCAAGAACTACTACAAGAACAAGTATAATGGCAACAATCAAGAGAAGCCAAAGCCCAAGCCTAAGAGGTGTTTTGGATGTGGACAAATTGGTCACTTCGCATTTTAATTCAAGACTCCACTTCCCAAGACCTTGCCCAAGCACACTAGGCCATTTGCTCATGATGCTCACTATGTCATCAACAAAGATTCCAAGGGTAGACCACTTGTGGTGTTTCTTGGACCACCAATGAAAAACAAGCCTAGGGTTCTTTGGGTTGCTAAGGAGTTGGTTGACAAGGCAATGGGGCCCCGAACTAAGGGGGTTCCCAAACAACAAGCTTAACTCCAAGTTACTTGTGTGTAGGTGAACTACAAGACCGGTAGGAGCTATTGGGTAATTGATAGTGGTTGCACTCAACACATGACCAGCGACCCCCGGATGTTCACCACACTTGTAGCAAGCAAGTAGCAAACACTCATCCAACCAAAGCTTTCATGTCAACCTCAAGAGTTCTAGAGTTACTACACATGGATCTATTTGGACCTACCACCTATGCTAGTCTTGGAGGAAATCTCTATTGTTTGGTGGTAGTGGATGACTACTCTCGATACACTTGGGTGTTCTTTCTTCAAGACAAGGGAGAGACACAAGGCATCTTTAAGAAGTTTGCTACAAGAGCTCAAAATGAATTTGATGTGAAGATCAAGAAGATTAGAAGTGACAATGGCACCGAATTTGTGAACACAAAGATTGAAGATTATTGTGATGAAGTTGGGATCAAGCATGAGGTGTCCGCCACATATACTCCACAACAAAATGGTGTTGTAGAGAGGAAGAACCGGACGCTCATAACTCTAGCAAGGTCTATGCTTGATGAGTACAACACTCCGAAGAAGTTTTGGGCGGAGACAATCAACACCGCATGCTATGCGGCAAACCGTCTCTTCGTCCAAAAGATATTAAAGAAGACCCCCTATGAGCTTGTCAATGGGAAGAAGCCAGATATTTCATTCTTCCGGGTGTTTGGTTGCAAGGTGTACATCTACAAGAAGCGCCAACACTTGGGTAAATTCCAACGGCGGTGTGACATTGGTTTCTTTGTTGGATATTCACTTAAATCCAAGGCATACCGTGTATTTAACAAAGCCACCGGCTTAGTTGAAGAAACGTATGACTTGGAGTTTGATGAAACTAATGGCTCCCAAGGAGCGCTTGAGAATATTGATGTAAGTGATGAACCCTTGAGGGAGGCAATGAAGAATATGCCAATTGGTGCTATCAACCCGCAAGAGGTGGAAGAAGTTGAAGATGAAGCAAATCAAGATCCTTCTCCACCCCCACACGCCTCAAGTTGATGAAGGAGATCAAGTGAGAGAAGCTCAAGAAGACACTCACATTCCTCAAGATCAAGCCGAGGCCGAAGCAAGCAATGTTGAAGCACCGCATCCCCCTCCTCAAGAGACAAATAGAAGATCAACATCTATCCTTCAAGCTCACCCCCATGATCAAATCATAGGGAGTCCATCAAAGGGAGTAATGACTCGCTCTAGACTTGCATCTTATGTTGAACATCACTCGTTTGTTTCCTTTGTTGAGCCTACTAGTGTAGAAGAAGCACTTGCGGATCCATATTGGGTGAATGCCATGCATGAAGAACTCAACAACTTCACCCGGAACCAAGTGTGGACACTTGAAGAGAAGCCAAAGGATGCAAGAATCATTGGCACCAAGTGGGTGTTTAGGAACAAGCAAGATGATCAAGGCGTGGTTGTGAGGAACAAAGCAAGATTGGTGGCAAAGGGGTTCTCTCAAGTAGAAGGACTCGATTTTGGAGAGACCTTTGCTCCGGTTGCAAGACTTGAAGCCATCCATATCCTTTTAGCGTATGCTTCACATCACAAAATGAAACCTTTTCAAATGGATGTGAAGAGCGCCTTTTTAAATGGTTTCATAAATGAACTTGTCTATGTCTCACAACCTCCCGGGTTTGAAGACCCAAACTTGTCTAATCATATGTATAGGTTGTCCAAGGCACTCTACGGATTGAAGCAAGCTCCAAGAGCTTGGTATGAGAGGCTAAGGGACTTCCTAATCAAGAAGGGCTTCAAGATCGGGATCGTCGACACCACACTATTCACCAAGAAGCTTAATGGAGAGATCTTCGTTTGCCAAGTATATGTCGATGACATTATATTTGGGTCAACAAACCAAGACCATTGCAAGGAGTTTGGTGACTTGATGTCCAAGGAGTTCGAGATGTCAATGATTGGCGAGCTAACCTTCTTCCTTGGCTTTCAAGTGAAGCAAATGAGAGAAGGGACCTTCATCTCTCAAGAAAAGTACACTTATGATCTACTTAAGAAGTTCAAGATGGAGGATTGCAAGCCAATCAAGACCCCAATGCCAACTAATGGGCCTCTCGATCTCGATGAGGGAGGTAAACCGATTGACCAAACTCTTTATCGCTCTATGATCGGTAGTTTACTTTACCTCACCGCGTCTAGGCCGGATATCATGTTTAGTGTGTGCATGTGTGCTAGGTTTCAAGCAAACCCTAAGGAGTCGCATCTTTGTGCGGTTAAAAGAATCCTTAGGTACATAAGGCACACCCCTAGCATGGGTCTTTGGTATCCCAAAGGATCTCCCTTCCAACTAGTTGGCTATTCCGATTCGGATTACGCCAGGTGTAAGGTTGATAGGAAGAGTACCTCCGGCGGGTGCCACATGCTAGGAAGATCTCTTGTTTCTTGGTCTTCAAAGAAGCAAAACAGTGTGGCATTGTCAACCGCCGAGGCGGAATACATTGCCATGGGAGCAAGTTGTACACAAATTTTATACATGACCCAAACACTTCTTGATTACGGCGTTGTTTTAAAAGAGGTTCCACTTTTGTGTGATAATGAAAGCGCCGTAAAGCTTGCTAACAACCCGGTTCAACACTCTCGCACCAAGCACATAGATATTCGCCATCACTTTGTTAGAGATCATGTGGTTAGGAAAGACATCACACTAGTTGGAGTTAAGAGCGAAGATCAATTGACGGATATCTTCACTAAACCACTCGATGAAACAACCTTTTGTAGGTTGAGAAGCGAGATGAATGTGCTTGATCACTCTAACTTCACTAAAAGATGAGTTTGTGTGAACCATGCATTCATATGTAATATAACATGTTTAATTTGGTAATGCACATAGGCTTGGCTAACGCGGTTGAGATAACCGCCCTCAAAGCTGTGACAAAGCTTAACCGCGGTTTAAACTTGCAAGCAACCTAGATTCAAATTCCGTTTTGCATTGCATATGCATGAGTGTTGCTTCTTCGTTTCTTTTCGGTTAAGTTTTTTGGTCATCCTTAGGTTCATCACTTAGGGGGAGCAATTCAACGCTCTAGCTTCAGCTAATACCCCTCTTGTGCCCCTATGGTGACCCTTGGAGCTTTATTGAACTATCTTCATATGAAAACTAATCCTAGCCTATGGCAAACTATTTCAAAATTTGAGGGTTTGAGAGATGGTTCTTATGCTAAGTCCAACAAGTGTTCCTCTTTGCTCTTTTGTGTTGGTACTTGGCTAAGAGAAAAGATTGGAGAGAAAAACAGGAAAATTCAGAGCAAAATCAAGCACCGGACCACCCTCCGGACCACTCTGCATGGTCCGACGCTCAGTGGTCCGACGCCTTGTCCCTCACTGCATAAAAATTCTCCAGTCACACAATCCGTCGGACCACCGTCCGACGCTCCTCCGGACCATTGGCAAGTAGTCCGGTGCCTCTGTCAGTTATGTCTAAACGCCGTCGGACCAGTCCGGTGCACCGTCGGACCAGTCCGGTGCACCGTCGGACCAGTCCGGTGAGTAGTCCGACGTCTTGGTCCGGTGGTCGGGTGCTCTCTGTTTTCTTTCTCTGGTACCGTCGGACCCTCCGTCGGAGCAGCCTCCGGACTAAGCATAATGGTCCGACGCTTCGAAATTTTGCGGATAACCCCCCGCGTGTGGTTCTGTTTCACTAGGGCTTTCTTCCTTTGCCGACCGTACGCCGCGCCGCCCGCGTCCACCGCCGCCACAGCTCCGCCGCCGCTCCTCCACCACGCCTGCTCCGCCACCTGCTCCCCTGCGCCACCAAAGCCGCCGCCGGTGAGCCCCTCTCGGTGCGTCGCCGCCACACCTCCTCGCCGTGCAACAGCTGCACCAGTCCAGCAGCGCCGCCGCCCTGTCCCCATCTCCACCACCACTCGCCGTCGACGCTCCCCTCGCCGGCGAACTGCTCCACCCTCTCCTCTCTGTCAGTGCCTAGCTAGGGTGTCACCCCTCCATCCATTCATTGCCATTGCAAATCAGGAAGACCCCTTCCCCCCTTAGGGTTTGCCTAACCCTACGAGGGTTTTCGACGTATCCGTCCTTGAATGAATTCGATTCATCGTCGTCGACTTCGCCTCTTCGAGTCTAGGGTATGGTTTCAATCCTTGCGTACGCGTTTTGTCGTATCAGGGATAACGTCATGTCCTAGGATTATTCCTTGCAAATCTCTTAAACATGTCAACTCCAATTCACTAATTCTAAATGTCAATTGTGATTCTTCAGTTGGCAATTCATTCTTGAGGAGTGTGGTTTGGGACTTGAGTCGCTCTGATTAGATACGCTCTCTTACCTCAGGTATCATGTCAGATTTCATTCCTTTACTTATCTAGATGCTTGCTTCTATACGGATTCTTATCTCTAGATTTTATATATGCTTATATATACCCTGTCTATTCTATCTAGCAGCAATCAGTGGCAGTTTAAACTCGGGGCAAAGCTCGCGAGTAAGGATTGAGGCAAAGCCTCAGAAGGTTCAGTCCAGTGGCTTGTAGGCCCCTTTGTCAGTTGTGCTTTGATTGATCAGTTGGCAGTTGATACTTACAGAGATCAGTGGTTCTTGTGGTAGTAGATATGTCAGTGGTTTCTTGTCAGTGGCAGTGACTCTTTGATTGATCCATATGGCTCGTGGTTCTCGTGCTCGCACTGCTGGCTCAGGTGATGACACTCTGCCTCCTCCACGTCCTTCCAGAGACAAGGGCAAGAAGCAGGTTGTTGAAAAGCAAAAGAAGAAAAAGCGAAAGCTAACAGAGGCTGAGAATGAAGAGGCTGTGGCAGATGCAGCCGACCGTGCAAAGCGAGGCGGTTGCTGAGGTTCAGTGAGACTTGGCACCCCTCCACAGGCTCTACCGTCTACTCCTCCTACTGGGTCACAGACAGAGGACACTCCAGAGGAGCAAGAGCTTGTCACTGAAGCTTTGGGTACACCATTGGCACCTCATTCCTGGGGGCGATCCACTCGTTCTCAGTTAGCTCAGTCACCTCAGAGTGCCTCAGCAGCTCCCACAGTAGCTTCAGCGTCAGTTCACCTTGATCTGAGGAATCTCACAGCCAAGCAGGTGAAGAAGCTTCAGTTTGTTGCTCCTGAGAAGTGGTGCCCTGATCAGCGTGACCCCAGAGCCTCACCAGGATGGCACACACCTCTCATGGAGGATTTCTATAGAGCAGCTCAGCTTACCAGACTCCAGATCCGACCGCACAGGGTTTGCTCCTTAGAGAGCATAGTTGAGTTGGCTGGTGAGGAGATCAGACCGTTTATCACATACCTTCCGGGACTCGCCGATTTACTTGGTCGTTCCGGAAACTACATTGAGAGATGGGTCAGAGAGTTCTATGCCTCAGTATGGGTTGATCCAGAGCACAAGTTTCTACAGTATACTTTCATAGGAGAGCGATACAGGCTCTATTTGACTCGGCTCAGAGAGATCTTTTTCACTCAGACCGGTGGAGAGCTCGATCTTCACTATGACTACTACAGAGGAGCCTCTGTGCCTCGCCGAGCTCGAGGTGGTCGTACGTTGTCAGTTCAGGAGGTGGCTCCTCTCTTCAAGCCACCTTTCTCAGAGGGCTCCCGTCGTAGCCCAGCAGAGCTCCGACCTACCGTTCACCGGTTGAACGAGGTTCTACGTCGTACCTTGCTGCCTCGCACGGGTTACAAGGAAGGATTGACCAACATGCAGCAGCTACTTCTTCAGGCCCTCGTTTCTCAGACACCGTTTGACATAGCCGACTTTCTTGTGTCAGAAATTGAGGATGTGATAGCAGATGGTATGAGGGCCCGACGTCAGTTTCCCTATGCTCATTGGATTTCATCTATCATAGCTATTGAGCTTGAGGGAGCCAACCCTGGACTCCGTGCCCTGCTGGATCAGTCACCGACTTCTTTCCCGGCCTATAGAGTCCTTGGTTCGTTTGACAGCCGGTTTGGGAACCGGGTGCTTCGTCTTGTCAGGGAGAGGACTGCTCCAGCTGACAGAGCTGATGTTGATACTCAGGATGAGGCGATCCGCAGTGTTGAGCAGCAGGAGCTTCATGGATTAGACACTGGAGCTGATGTGACTCCCGAGGATACCTCTTCAGACAGCTCAGACGCCGACTTCCAGCCAGTTCCACCTATGCCCCCACGGGCTCACGACACTGAGGCTGGCGGCTCTGGCTCTGCCACAGAGACTATGATGCTGAAGATCCTTGACCGTCTCAATGAGCAGCAGAGCTCCCTAGTCACTGCAGTTACTCAGGTCCAGCAGAGACAGGATGAGATGCAGAGGCAGTCTGAGGAGCGTCACTTTGAGATGCAGCGACAGATGCTAGCCATGCAGCTAGAGTCACAGCGCCTACAACTACAGTCTCAGCAGCTTCAGCAGCAGAACATGACCTTTATGGCCCACATGATGAAGTGGACTGGCGCCCCTCCTCTTGAGTTTCCAGCTGCACCTCAGATCCAGATAATGAGCACATCTCAGCCCTCTCAGTCAGTTGGGCAGCTAGGAGGACCACAGTTTTCAGTTGGCCCCTCAGTTGGGCCTTCAGTGGCCCCTTCGAGTTCTGCCGGTCAGACAGTCACTCCCACCCCAGCCATACAGTCCAGTGGACTTCAGGGTGCCGGATTGACCACCCTATTCCAGTCACCGACGACTTAGGTGACACAGTGGTTGGATACCTTCGGCCCGACTCAGCAGTTCACCCCTCTCACTACTGGCTTCACGCCGCTCACTGTTACGATGGGTGCTACTGCCAGAGATCTATCCGCGTCGTTCAACGATATTACAGGGCAGCCGTCCCCCACTGGTCCACAGATAGCAACAGAGGTTGAGGCAGAGCTTGTTGCACCCGACAGCCGATCAGCACCGCTCTTCAGTAGCTTCCTCAGAGGCTACACACGATAGTCGGGCTCCAGCCGTGTTTACTCCACCCACAGCTGCAGTTGCTACCGATGCTACAGTTGTTACTTCGACTCCAGTACAACCTCCACAGTCTCCGGTTCTTCAGACTCCAGTCGAGTTCGTGCATGAGGCACAACCGGACACCGCAGCTCCTGAGGCTCCCGCAGTGACACTGGCACCGGTTTCTGATCCTACTACTACCCCCGCTACTGCTCCAGAGCCTTCGACAGCAGCGATAGCAGGCCTGTCAGCTTCCGACCCCCAGACCGCTTCACTTCTAGCGTCCGACACTCAGGGGGAGGACTCAGATGATGAGACCTATTTGGCAGCGTTCAGGGTGCTCGACCGCTCCACGGCTGCTTCCACTCCGCCTCCAGACGCCTAGTTTTGGTGCTTCGACGCTAAAGGGGGAGAGGGAGAGTCGAGTAGATGGACTACCTTCAGGGGAGCTAGTAGGATTCGTTCTTTTGATGTGTATTAACTCTATCGCATCATGCATCACGTTTACCGTCTTTATGCATTGTATGATATGTGTGATGTTTGAGACTTGATGGTTGTGTGACATGTGTGGACCTTCATATTTTTATATCATGTCACTTGTTTATGCTATATTTCTTCCGCGCTAATCTCTGATCTTTTGGCTATAGCATATCCTTTATGAAATCAAGTACTATGCTCAATTCATATCTATTGTGCTTGTCATGGCTTGAATGGTTAGGCATGTTTTTGTCTTTCTTATCACTAACCCATGCCTATCTCATGTCAAGTCATGTTTTCTCTTATCAAAATTCACTCATTATTCTCTACTCGAGCTTGTATTGTCCTCAATCACCTAAAAGGGGGAGATTGAAGAATCATGGACCCTTGTGTTTAGGCGATTAACGACAATACTAGGTCACTATGACTAACGTGTGTTTTGCAGAGACAAAGTCATTTGTGTTAGGTCATTAGTGATGCAATTTGAATGGGCTTAATGGATATTCATGCCCCCAAGATGAAAATCGTTTCGGTTGCAAAGGATGATGATACAAGTCGAAGACTAGGCTAGTTCTTAGTGCCATAAGGTTGAGAAGGGCACTAAGTATAGCTAGAATTTTGTTTTTCCTTTGACCGTACTATAAAGGTGGGTATGAGATTAGTAGCTTGACCTAGGAGAGTTTAGGAGAGTGGGTATATGCACACTTGTCACAACTAGTCCTAGAGACCTTGCTTTCAGTCCATGGTTAACCCTAGAAATGGTAGGAGCAAAATCCCTTGAGAAATCTCAGCGAAAACAGTTGAAATAGGGGGAGAAAGGGGCTCCGGACCAGTCTGCCAAGTAGGCGTCGGACCAAGGAGAGTGGTCCGACGGTCCCTGACTTAGGCAAAATCTCAGCTCGAGAAGCTCCGGACCACCTGTCTGGAAAGCGTCGGACCATAGGAGAGTGGTCCGATGGCTCATGTCAGAGAGAGAAGGCTCCGGACTAGTCCGACGGCTAGTCCGACGCTTCAAGACAGGAGGTTGGTTTCATATAGTAAGCCTCCTGGCTCCGGACCAGGGCTCTGGACCAAGGAGAGTGGTCCGGTGGTTCAAAGAAGAGAAGATGTTTTTCACTCGGTGAGCACCCTGGCTCCGGACCAGTGCGTCAAACCAGGGCATCGGACCAAGCAGAGTAGTCCGACGGTGCCTGAGTTGGAATTCAGAGCGAGCTCCGGACCAGTCTGCTTGGTCCGGTGGTATAAGCTCCGGACTAGTCCGGTGGCTTTGCAGAGAGAGGAAAAAGCAAAAAACGGCTAGTTTTAGAGGTGGGGACTATTTATAGTTGCCCCGTTCGTTCTTAGGACCTCTCTTGGCCATTGTTTCAGCTGGTGACACCTTGAGAAATCCTTTCGAGTGTCAAGTGCCTAGTGAGGGAGAGATTAGAGAGAGTTCATCTTGTTCTTCCCTCCTAGAGTGATTAGGAGTGACTTGTGTGCATCCATCCACCTTTCTAGCCTTGAGTTGGTCAAGTGAAGGTCTTGTGCTTGTTACTCTTGGTGTTCGACAGCACCTAGACGGTTTGGTGGTGTTCGGAGGAAGTGATCGCCGGAAGATTGTTGGCGGCTCTTCTCCAAGCTTCTGTGATCGGTGGTGGGCGATTCACCGAGCCGGAGTGGCGAAGAATCAGCCCGTAGAGAGCACTCTACCCTTGCGCGGGTAGAGCGGGAGCGATACCTTGCGAGGTGCTCCAACGAGGACCTGGGGGGTGTGTCGACACCTCGATACCTCGGGAAAACATCGCTGCGTCATTGAGAATCTCTTTTCTCTAGCTCTTTATATTTTCGCATTACATTCCGTCTTGTTTTTGTCTTCCTACTAGAATTGCTTAGGTTGCTCTTAATTTACATGAACTGCTACCGCTTTCTAGCTAGGACACACGGTTCGTAGGCACTAGGGGGTGATTGACATTTGATAGGTTTTCATATTTGCTTTAGAAATTTAAAACAAGCCCAATTCAACCCCCCTCTTTGGCATCTTGATCCTTTCATCCAGGCTTACATCAATGTATACAATTGGCTTTGGGATCTTTGGGCTTGGATCAGCTAGATTCATTTGAAGTTATATCTCAATTCATTTTAAGTTTTTAACACCGTATAGACTGTAGATTGATTACTGTACTCCCTCTGTTTCAAATTATAATCCGTTTGATTTTTTTTTATTGAGTTGAGTTGAGTAAAAAGAAGTATAATTTGGAACAGAGTTTAGTACCAAAAATACATGGCTATGATGCTGCTGCCGGTGGCCCCCAGTGTGAGATCAACAAGCAGGAGTCGAGGACGACGACAGAGGGGAAGGCGATTGCTTCACGAGGAGAAAAGCCTCTGCTGCTGTTGGGAGTCGTCGTTTCTGTTGGGCTGTTGGCAGATAAGCAGCCATGGCCAGCCGTGTTAGTCATTGTCCGGCCGCCCTGCTGGTGCTGGCCCCCGGGAGCTGGAGCTGGAGCTGGCCGGATCCCCATCTCCATCCCAACGGAACGGACAAAGGAGACAGAGGTGACTGCTCCAGTTCAAGAAACCAGCTAGCTAGCCATCATGGCCCATTTCTTATTTCCCCATTATTGCCCCATGGCTTACCAAGAAGAGTACAAACCACCTTTACGGTGGAGGAGCTTTTTGTTTTTTGTTCTTTTTGTTTTTAAAAAATCTGAAACGATAGATGCACATTTCTTATACCGATAGATAGAGATGAGCATGTACTGTAACAGCATCCAGGACCTCCATTCCTTCCTGCCATAAATCCGTGAATTTGAGGGTTAAGAGATGTAGCTAGGGACAAGCTAATAATGCAACGGTTAAATCTGAGGACTCAAAAAGCAGCCTTCAAACTTCAAGTACGACTTGTGATTTTAGAGGTCATTGCTGGACTTGCTATTCTTAACCATGCACATTTCTTGTACATATAGATAGAGAATGGGCATGCATGCATAACGACATACAAGAGGAGGCGTAAAACATGCGAGAAACAAAGATGGCGACGTGAGATCGAGATGATCTCACATGGATCAATGTTGGTGCGACGGCGCAACAAAAACCCTCAACTGCCGCTGCCCCTTTTCTTTTCTTTTCTCCTCTCCATCCATCTCGGTAGCCTTGCCTGCTCTGCTTGCTACCAACGACCGATGTGATGCCTCATCTAGAGTGTGATTTTATTTATAGGCACCGACAAGCACTAACCATCCATCCTGTAAACAATCGATCTCTTGCAAACATTGCAATTTGCAAACCATAAAAAGGGACTTGCCTACGTATGATCAATGTGCTACAACAACAAAAAAAAAAGAATAGTAATTGTATATCATATATATATATTCCATTGCATTCTCTGTATATCCAGCTAGCTGCTGTACACAAATTCTACAGAAGAATTAAGATAGGAAGGAGTGTATGTATCTCAATGTATTATCTATTGTAGTGGTATATCTGTACCACGTACTATCATCTCCCAATCAATTCTTCCTTTTTTCTTTTATATATACTGCCCTTCGTGTTCCTAATTAATAAAATCCTAACTAGCTTAGAGTAATCTTAATTGTGAAGCTGCGTGCGAGAGATCGAGGGTGCGCAAATTGAATTGGGAAGATCGACAACCAACGACTGTGACGGTCCCATGCATGCATATGGACTCCAGGTCTGTCTCAGTAGTAATTAATGGTGTCAGTTACGCTGTCTGTCCGACAACAGGTCATCAAGAGTAGCCGCCGCCGGCAGAGGTATTCGTCGCCGCCGCTGTCCG
>CM039122.1:946317-1016792 GCA_022036555.1 Microstegium vimineum | reverse complement strand
ACCCACCTTAGCCGATGGAACAGAACAGGTGCGTGGGCGAGTAGTGGGCCCGGTTCCCTCCGCTCACGTCAGCATCGATCTTCTTTTTTCCGTAGTATATATATATATATATATATACCTCTCTGCCCCATTCTGCGGCTCCTTGCATCATACATTCATACCGGATCGATAATATATACTGTATTCTAACATACAGTCTCGAGCTCCTGTAGCAACAGAAAGAAAGAAACGAACGACGATGTCGGGAGTATGGGTGTTCGAGGACGGGATCGTGCGGCGTGCCGACAGCGACCCACCCGGCGGCGGCGCCGGCGGGTCATCAGCACGGCCGCCGACGAACAAGAAGGTGCTGGTGCACGTGCCGAGCGGGGAGGTGGTGACGTCGTACGACGTGCTGGAGCGTCGGCTCGGCGAGCTCGGGTGGGAGCGCTACCTCTACGACCCCTGCTTGCTCCAGTTCCACCAGCGCTCCACCGTCCACCTCATCACCGTCCCCCGCGACTTCGCCCGCCTCAAGCTCGTCCACATGTACGACGTCGTCGTGAAAACCCGCAACGTCTTCGAGGTCCGCAGCCTAGCTAGCTGATGATGAGGTAACAGGTGCGCATGACGTATTGTATATGTTTGGGATTGGTGTCATTTGCGTGGCACAGCTAGCTAGCGCGCGATCCGGACGGCGGCATCAAGACGAAGATGATGTCGTCGTCATGGAATAATTTTTTCTGGTCTTTTCTTCGTTTTGTTGTGGTTAGATCTGGCCACAATAAAGGACTAGGGAGAATATCCTTCAGATCAGTTTTCCTCATTCTTCGGTGGCAGAAAGAAGAAGGAAGACAACAGTAAGAAGAAAAAGATCCTCAATTCCACCTACAGAAGTGTTGACCGTCCGTTGGGCATATGTTCTCAGGCTTGCCGCTATTGCTGGTGCCGAGTATTTGCCTGTGCGGTCCTATACGAAGCGGCGTGAGTATATTTTAGATGAAAATCAGTTTCTGGATATATCTAGTGTAATCCAGAGTGCTTGTATAATATAATTTTTCTTTGTCATCACAAAAAAAAAGCTAGCGCGCGGTCGTGTGGCCGCCGCCTCTTGCATGGTGTCCTACGACGTCGTTGTCTGCCGCCAAATAAATGTACGTCACGCGCGCGAGAGAGCGCCGCCGCTGCCGTACGTATGCTTCTTATATTTCCGGATTTGAGGGTGTACTGTGTAGTGTTTCTTATTTGACACAACGGCTTGTACATATGTAGTCATTTTATATGGCCGGCCAATCATGGTTTATAATAGCTATTTGTTGGTATTAAACTTTGTCAAAGCTTTTACGGTCGATTTGGTCTTGTGGATCAGTTGCTATTTGCATTATTATTATATATAATCTATATATAATATGGTTTAGGAGATGAAACGGTTCATTTTTATTCCTTGGTTATCCCTTTTTACTATCATATATTGATTTTGATACCCCAACCTTTTAGATTATTGCTTTTCAGAATTAATGTTGACCAAAAAACAGATAGGCTTCTACTAAAATAAAAGATTTATATTGAATGTCATTTGGGACATGGATACTATGTTTGCATCCAATAATAGAAGCTCCCCGTGCTCTAAATAATTTTTGTCTAGCTATTAGTTAGCTTCGTTCTAAGAATATATGTGTAAAGTAATTTCCTTTCGAGGGAGGATGGGTCACGCCCCCACTACCTACTGACCTAGCTTCTCTTCGTGGACCCATGCTTACACGATTATTGTCATGAATATTTACAGTACTCCTCTCCTTCGACCATCCCCTTTTTAAATAAAAATAAATAAATCAATTTATTTAGTTTATTATATCGTCAAGGAACGAAGAGTATACTGTTCATTGCTAACGATCAAGACCAGCAAGTGATTTTTTTTTAATAATTTTAAAAAAAGCGAAACCCTATGCAACTCGCTTTAATTTTCCGCGTAATTAATTAACAAAGACAACGCAAAAAGAAATAATCACGAAAGTCTGAACGATCGATCTTTTCTAGCTTTTTTGGCGAAAGAAGCAAAAGTTTCATCATCAAAAGTAATCTATTAGTAGAAGAGAAAAGATGTACTATGGTTGTCGAACGGGGCAAGAACCACCTAATTAATAACCTGAAAAGTAAATCTAATCTAATCTACTCGATATATGACGGACAGGACAGAGGAAGCAGAGACAGCTAGCAGCACAGCAGGAGGCATATGGCATGCAAGCAACGCAAGGAACCAATGAAAACCCAAGCAATTAAGTCGGTCAGCGAGCAAGAGATCGAGAGAGAAGGCGAGACCAACCGACCTGGATGCCGTTGGGCGAGGTGTCGGCGGTGAGCACCTGCGCGCGCTCCTGCGGCGTCGTCTCGTCGAGGGGCTCCGGCCGGAACACGCGCACGGCGGCGACGCTGACGACGTTGTTGTTGGTTCTGCTGGTGGTGGTGTCCGGCCCCGTTGGCGCCGCGGCGGCGCGCGCCAGCAGGGAGAGCTTGTAGGCGTCGTCGTCCAGCGGGGCGTGCAGGAACACGTCGACGGCCGTCTGGTTGTTGTTGTTGTTGTTGTTTCCCGGCGCCGCGGGGACTGCGAACGTGCCGGTGGCCAGGACGTGGCGCGCGATGGAGGGGCCCGTGAGCTCGAACCGCCGCGCGCCGCCCACGAGGCAGACTGCGACCCGCGGCGGTGGCGCGGTGGTGGTGGTGGGCTGGTGGGGCGTCATCAGCGGCGGCGGCGTTTGGAGCGGGATGGCGGCGAGGCGGAGCGAGGAGGGGAAGGAGAGCGCGGCGGCGAGGAAGAGCAGGAGCGGCGCCAGCACGGCGGCCAGGCGGCGGCGCGACAGGATGTCATCTGGCGGGATCATCGTCGTGGCGATGCCGCCGCCGCCGTCGGGCTTCATCTTCGTCGTCGTTGCGCTTGGCGGAAGAAGGGGTTAGAGGAGGAGGAGGCGGCTACGTTGTTGCTCGCTACTTGGCCATACGGCCTGCCGGATTTATTTATTTATGGAGGAAGGAAGGAAGGAAGGAAGCGCCGTGGCGGTAGGCAGGCAGAGCAGCACGGCGGGGAGGGGTTGGTGGTGGGCAGGCCGGTGGTGCCGCCCGCGTTGCGATCCCGCACGAAGGCAGGCGGTTGCCAAGCAAAGCCAGGCCGCGCTTGGTTTGGTTTGTTGGTGAGACTTGGTTCTTCTATCTAATGGTTCCTTGGCATCACGACGACGAGGAGGACGAGGATGGGATGGGATGCGATGCGTTGGTGAGGGGGCGACTTCCTCCTCCTCCTCCTGGCCTGCCTTTAATCTCGAAAAACACAATGGGCTGGCCAGGCCACCAATGGAATGGAATGGGCCACACCCCCACCTGCCAGTGTACGGTGTCCCCAGCCCATGGACCCTATCATCAGTTTGGGCCCTGTTCGCTTGTTCTAATCAGCCGAACCAGCGCTTGTTCAGCAGTGTTTTTCTCTCACAGCATACCAGCTGAAACCAGCACAAACCAGCCACCAACACCTATTTCCAGCCGAAGCCAGCGCCAGCCGAAACCAGCCGAACAAGCCCTTGGTGTGCTTGTATCCGTCTATTGCGTGATTTATTTATCTATATCTCGCTTATAAAAAATAATAGTGTGTTTATCTTCTATATCAAAACAATTTTGGGTGTGTTTTTAGTTCCCCATAAAAATGGGGAATGTCAACTACTACTCGTACTAAAGAAGGCCTTCAACTACTTCCATCTTATTGTCTCTCACAACTCTATTTGTTTTTTCTAGCCTTGGTTTCTTCTGACACATATGAACTACTAAAAACTGGTCAACATATATGTTGTACTATCTACTTTTCAAATTATAAGTCATTCTAATTTTTCTAGAGAGTCAAAATATCTTAAGTTTAACCAAATTTATATCTAATAAAATAGTAATATTTATGATATTAAATAATTATAATTAGATTCTCTATTAATTATATTTTTATATAGTATATATACTTAATTATGTGATGTTATAGAAATCTTTGTAAGCTGTAATGATTTATAATTTCGAACAGATGGAGTATAATATAAAGTGGTGTGTCGGCTTAGCTTCAACATGACAGAGAATGCGACTAAATTTAGATTGTGAGGGCCGGGCATCTGGTGTGTTCCATCATGGATGCCGGTACCACGTATAGTACTCCGCCATCGACTTTCTTGGAAGGGAGCATGCAGAATTTTTTTTGAAAAGGAGCATGCAGAATTCGGTACGTGGCCAGGTGCTTTTTCTCTTGATGAGCTACAAGTAATTACTAGATGAACACAAAAAATAACTCAAATTTAGTTAAGATTAGCTAACTAATGAGCATCTCGATCCAACAGTTTTACAAATGAGTTTGACATTCTTATTATTTTAAAAAAGTCTAATCTCTTATCCAACAGTTTGACAAATGAGCTTGACATTTTTGTTAACTTGATAAACATCAGGTGATATTTTGCATATATGTCATGCTGCATTTTGCTTGGCAATCGCCCCGCGCACTACTCTTGCCGGATATTTCCACCTCGCGCGTATAATTTTTAGTTTTGTCAAGTGAATAATGAGAAACAGTTGGAGATTTACTCTTTTTATCTTTGCCATATTCATTTAGGACTTAACAAATTTATAATTTTGCCAAACAAAATATGCAAAATCGTTGGAGATGCTCTAACAACTAGTTAAAGACATAACTAAGAAGATTAGTCCATGTAATATCAACCCCGGCCCCTGCTTATTTAATTTTTAGTTAGATAGCAATTAGCTTTTATTTTGTATCAATCAGACTCCCGTATATATATAGTACTACAAGAGCTAGCCGACCGGACCGGAATAAAAGACTTATTATGTACAAATATATATTCAGCCTGTTTGTTTGGCTGAAAAGCTGGCAGATGTTGCTTTTAACTGTTTTGTTATGAGATAAAAACACTATATGATATGGCTGATAAGCCAGGCTAATAAGTCAAGCGAACAGAGTTGCATGTGTTTGTGCATCTTTACTATATATCTTAGTGTCAGATAAAAAAGTAAGGGGTACCCTAAACCCTTCGATAAACTGACGCTCAACATAACAATCATTTTTAAGACAGGACCCGATCAGCCGCTCAAGTCCACAAAGAAGGGTCCATCACACGAAGGCCCCCCGCACCGGCCACTGCAACTAGTCGTGGGCCGGTCCATTCCTGGAAATATAGACGGACCAGGGGTCGAACGAACGACCCCTCCACTTCCGCCTCGACCCCAAATGACGGACGGGGGGTCGAACGAACGACCCCTCCGCCTCCGCCTCGACCCCGACTGACGAACGGGGGTCGAACGAACGACCCCCGGGCAGGAAGCTCGATTAGCTCACCTGCTCCCAGTATGGGTTAAAGGGGATCCGATGCGCTCACCCGCCCCCGCCTAACGCTATGGGCGTCCACGACCGAAGTCAAATCCATCAGCTCACCGCAACGCCCTGGACCTCCGTCAACTGTGCTGCCACTGTAGCCACGTCGCGAGTACGGACTCCAGAGGCACCTCCTCGAGCCATGAACAGGACACCCCTCGATTGTGTCTTCAGGGATACGACAAGGTCACGCAGGTCTCGACCCCTCCCCTCGACCAGGGGGCTCGACCCCTGCCTCCAACCACTCCGGTATGGGGCCGTCCCGTCCGCCCCGTCCCGCTTCAACTATGGGACTCGCACCCGTCTACAGAAGGTCGACCCTGCTGCGCTGTGACGTGCCGCAACGTTTAGTCCGCCATTACCATGCCCTGGAGCACCGGAAGGACGGGAAGACCACGCCGCTACAGCGATCGACGTTCCTTCGCCAACACAATGTCACGGACACGTCTCCCATGCTGCAACAGTTTAGGACCCTGTATTCTCAGACCTCCCCTTGGTCTATAAAAGGGGACGCCAGGATAGAAGAAGGGAAATTCGAATTCATAGGGCTTTCGCATTCGGACATCAGCTCCGACCCTCATACACCACCCACTTGACTGCTTGATCGACCCCTCAAGCAATCAACCGACCTCCTAGGATAGCCCTGCTAGCCCTAGGCCTTAGCTCATCCTGAGCACCCCCCGTGTAAACCTGCTTGTACCCCCTGTACGAGCACTTCGGTGCAAGATAATACAATCCATCCTCCTCCGCTGGACGTAGGGTCTTCTTTACCCGAATCAGGATAAATCTTGTGTCCTTCTTGCATCACATCTGGGAGAGGGAGCACGCAATATACAAATTTACTAGCCGGTGGTCTTGACCCCCTGGGTCATAACACCGACACTTAGTGTCGGCCGAATGCATGAAACTTTTTTAGTTATTAGAAAAATAAATAAAGAAAGAAACATCCAAAGTTCTTTTTTTCAGAAAGAAGAAGCATCGTACGCATGCAAAAGCCAAAGCCGTGTGATAGTTGAAGAAATTGCAGTGCATGCATATATGCGTGGTACGTAGCTAGCTAGTGTGTGCGCACACGTACACATATCGTCGATCAGATCTATCCCGGCGTCAAACATGTGCAGTTTGACTCGACCTCGATTATATTTTGATCACACGTTATATATTATATATATACAAATTAAAGCCTGTACTTATATCATATATAATTAATTATAATACACCTATTAATTAGTATCACGTACAATACTTCATGCATGGCTAGGAATTCTCCAACAATAAATTAAGGTGTACGTACAATTTGGTTGGCCGGGTCTAGAATTTCTACGTATTCTACACTACCGTTGACCAAAAGGCAGGGGCGTAGCAGAGCATGCATAGTACTACCAGAATCATTGGTGATGGTGTTTTTGGATGGATCGACGACGACGACACAGAGCTATATATATATATATATATATATATATACCCGTTATCGATGGATGGGTCGATCGATCACGGCAGCGCCATTCATATGTCCTCAGACCTCAGGCATATGTCGCTGGCTAACTTTTAATTTGATGGTGATTAATGATTATAATTGGCTAGATAGCCAATCGTCGTTCTCTCTAGCTTATTAGATCTGTCGTGGTAGTAGTAGTAGTAGTGGCAGCATCGAACAAGTAATTAGACTAAGTACACACGCCGCCACATGTGTCGACAAAGTCGGTCGTCTCGGCCAGCAGGCGGCGATGGTTCTTCTTCTTCTACCTTCAATTCTTTCCTCCTCCGACGACGGATGTGTGCTGGTGGTTTCATTTTCAGGGTGACGATGACCTTGAGCAACGGATCGGACGCGGTCTCATGGATAGACACGCGCCAGCCGCCACACACACGTAATTGAGACTGTTCCGTTCCGTTCCGTGGGCCAAGCAAGAGACGTGACCGCGCGCTAGCTGCTGCCCTTGTGCCTGCAGCTGGATTAATTGCACACGTAATTGAGATTGGACCTGCAGGATGAACGCGCATGCGCTGGCCACTGTACGTACGTCCAGTCTAATATCTCTCTCTCGATCTCTGCATTATATATTTGTCTACCAAACATACGTCGTTGATTTTCATCTCTATTGTAATTGTGTGTAATTAAGTGTATACACAAAAAAGTAATTTCGCCCCGCGCTACTTTCGTGGGCCCGGCCATGCATGCACGATAGATTGTCATGAATATTTACAGTATTCCTCTTCTTTGGGGTGTTTAGATTGTAAAGTTTTTTTTTTGACTGGACTACGACTATATGAATTGATTAAATCTAATTAATTTATTATTATATTAGCAGTTCATTAGGCGTAAAATACATGCAGTTAAATCGAAACAGGCAGGGTTAAATCGAGGAAGACTATACTATTCACTTTGCTACGTATATAATTACGTAACCAACACCGTATATCGATCGAGTAATCTGAATCGATCTATATAAATTAAACGATCAAGGCCAGGAAGTGATTTGATTTTGATTAAAAAAAGGAACCCAATAACTCGCTTTTCGGCGCGCGTAATTAACCAATTAAAGACAACGCGCTAAAAGAAATCACGAAAGTAAGTCGGTCTTAACTATCCATCTTTTCTTTTCTTTTTTTTTGGCGAAGCAAAAGTTTCATCATCATCAAAGTTAATTTAATTTATTTAGTAGAAAAAAAGAGATCAATACGAAACGGGGGAATCTAATCTACTCTACTCGATGCATGACGGTGACACGACAGAGGAAGATCGATCATGTGAATGATCCAGGTACTTACGTAGCAGAGCAGAGACGACAAGCAACCAAAAATCCAACAAGCTAGTCGATCGGGGAGCAGGAGACGACCGACCTGGATGCCGTTGGGCGAGGTTTCGGCGGTGAGCACCTGCGTGCGCTCTGGCGTCGTCGTCTCGTCGATGGGCTCCGGCCGGAACACGCGCACGGCGGCGACGCTCACGTTGTTGCTGGTGGTGCCCGACCCCGCGGGAACGGCGGCGCGCGCCAGCAGGGACAGCTTGTAGGCGTCGGCGTCCAGCGGGGCGTGCAGGAACACGTCGACGGCCTTGATCAGGTGGTTGTTGTTGTTGTTGTTTCCCGGCGCCGCGGCCGCTGCGAACGCGCCGCTGGTTAGGACGTGGCGCGCGATGGATGGCCCCGTGAGCTCGAACCGCCGCGCGCCGCCCACGAGGCACACGGCGACCCGCGGCGGTGGCGCGGTGGAAGAGGTGGTGGTGGTTGCGGTCGGACGTGGCTGCTGGTGGGGCGGCGTCATCTTCAGCGGCCGCTGCGTTGGGAGAGGGATGGCGGAGAGGCGGAGCGTGGAGGGGAAGGAGAGCGCGGCGGCGAGGAAGAGCAGGAGTGGCGCCAGCACGGCGGCTAGGCGGCGGCGCGACCGGAGGACGTCGTCCGGTGGGATCATCTTCGTCGTCGTGATGATGCGGCCGCCGTCGGGTTTCATCTTTGGCGGAACGGAAGTGTAGAGGAGGCGGCGGCTACGTTGTTGCTCGCTGCTGCCTACTTGGCTTTTATTTATGAAGGAAGGAAGAAAGCGCCGTGGCGGCAGCGCAGCACGTCGGCGAGGGAGTGGTGGTGGGCAGGTGGTGCCGCCCGCGTTGCGATCCCGCGCGCAGGCGGTTGCCAAGCAAGCAAGGCCGCCGCGCTTGGTTGGTTGGTTGGTTGGTTTGGATGCGATGCGATGCGATGCGTTGGTGAGGGGACGACTTGGCGTGACCTTCATCCTCCCTTTAATCTGGCTGGCCTGGCCAACTTGTGAAGAAACTTCTCTCTCTTTTTTCAATTTTGATGAGAATGGAATGGAATGGGCCACACCCCACCTGCCAGTGTACGGTGTACCTACGTGTAGGGCCCAGCCCATGGACCCTATCATATCAGTTTGGTGTGCATGCATCCGCCTATTGCTTGACCAGTAGCTTGACAGATTCATATAATCTAATAATATATATGTGACAGTATGATCGAGTTGGCTTATGATAAGTCACAAAAATCGTCTCTTCTTTTGTTCCTCACTGGTGATGACCGCCAGATTCATAATATTCTAATTCTAATATATATATATATATATATATATATAAACCCTAGATCGGATCAGATCGGACACGAAAGGATTCTATTCCGTGGCAGGAGTATATATATATATTACTAGTTCTCATGCACCAACAGCACATGCTAGCTCCTCAATTCTTCCCCTTCTTAAATTTGAACATGCATGCATGCGTGTATTTAAGCTCCAAACATGCATGCGTGTGTACTAGTATAGTAATAATAAACAAACAAAGTGACATATCATATCATGTTGTTGTACGTTGCGGATCATCAATAACAAAAATTAAAACATCGACTGACGACGTACGGGCCAGGATCAGCCACGAATGTGTCGTCGTCGTCGCTCAGTTTTCTTCCCAAGCGTTCATCAGTTTGACCTGAAAAGAGCTAGTGCCTGCCCGGACGACATACAGATCCATGCATTGCCAGCGTATACGTGTCCGGACGCAGCTCCTGCGGTGCGCGCGCCCTGTGTCGATCTGAATCGCATCCCGGCCGGCCACACTCTCCGTTTCAATTCCCCTAACTATCAGTGTCCGAAACTAAGGAAGTAATCAATCAACAGTTTGTACTAAAGAAGATTATATACTACTGATTCCTACGTACTTCCTCTGTACTAAATTATAAGACGTTTCAAGAATCTTGGAGAGTCAAACTATCTCAACTTTGACCAAAATTATATGTCAATATAATAACATTTAAGATGTCTACTAAGTATTATTAGATTCGTTATCAATTATATTTTTATAACATGTCTATTTAATATCATGAATCTTTATAATTTTCTCTATAATTATTGGTCAAACTTGAGATGCTTTGACTCTCCAAGATTTTTAGAACGTCTTATAATTTGGGACGGAGGGAGTACTTACATAAACGACATCATCGTATATATATCGAGTAATCAGAATCTATTTACTTGCATTGATTCATGGTTTATCGAGTAATCAGAATCTAACAACTGTCATGTATGTTCGCTTAAACTTATCAGCTCAGGTATAATATTATTTATTGTTCTCTAGTACCAAAACAGTTTCAGTTGATTTATCATCAGCCGAACTGTCACATATCTATCTAATATATATATGTGACAGTATGAGCTTGCCGAACAGTTGATTTATCATCAGCCGAACAGGTATAATATATATATATATATATATATATATATATATATATATATATATATATATATATATATGACAAATGACAATATTTTGGTGAAGCTAAAACTCTTTTGGAAACTTGTTTAGCAAAACAGCTTCACATGATGAGCTGATTGAACAAAATGACTTTATTACCCTTCTCCCTTGTATGCCTGGACTATTGTCTTCTTCCCCCATGCGGCGTTGCCACTGTTCCCCTCTCTCTCCCCAGCGGCTAATCCGGCAAAGGAATGCAACCAAGAACCAACCATACCCCAAGACTGGAGCCAGGCGTCCATGGATACATGTAGCGGTTGCAGTTGCAGCTAGATCTTTCTCTCATCTGTCATCCCGATGGCCATGGGCACCGTCCTGGAAGCAGCCCGCGCGCATACCCCAACTCCTGAGCCGGCCGCGTTTCGTGAGGCGGCGCCTGTGCTCGGCGAAGGCCGCGAAGCTGCTCGCGAACCCCGGCGTCTGAGGTCCAGCTTCCCTCCGCCCGTGAGCTCCGGTGGCCGTGCGCCCAGGCGACCGCAAGCTCCGGTGGCCGCGCTCTGGCGGTGGCGCAACCGCGAGCTCAGGCAGCCGTGCGCCCAGGCTAGTAGGCGACCGCGAGCTCCGGTGGCCACGACCCGGCGGCGGCGCGAGCCACTTCCCGGCGGATGGCCGACGCCCTTTGTTGGATTGTTTAGTAAGTCTTGTTCATAGGATTCCTTTCAGTTTGTATGTTTCCTATTATTAGCTTTGCATGCGCACGAGCACTAACATGTGGTGGCCGTGCGCGTAGGAAGGCATGGCGAGAGTATCTCGCGCATGACCCAGGGCTGAGCAACGATCTAGCGGCATCGTGGGCATGGGGATGGACATGCCAGTAGCGTGATGTGCGGCTGGCCGCTGCCTGCCTTTCTTTGTAATCGCACTGAATAAAAGGAGGAACAGATAGAACAGAAAAGCTGCCATTTTCATTGCAGCACCAAAACCATTCGTGTTCCAGTTCACGTGTGTTTGTTTTCTGTCTTCCTGTGCGTTCGACTTCGGCTTGTTGTCCGTGCCGCCGGCGTTCGCCGTCGTTCCGACGACTAACAATTGGTATCAAAGCTAAGGTTCTAGAAGGGTCTCGCCGTCGCCATAACGTCTCCGCCGAGACCTCGTGGCCGTTCGCCGGCCGGGAAGGAAAAGGGTGATGGCAAGAAGACCGACGGCTCCGGCGTCAAGACGCCGCCACGCGCGCCTGTAGAATCATGGACCCTTGTGTTTAGGCGATTAACGACAATACTAGATCACTATGACTAACGTGTGTTTTGCAGAGACAAAGTCATTTATGTTAGGTCATGAGTGATGCTTTTTGAATGGGCTTAATGGATATTCATGCCCCCAAGATGGAAATCGTTTCGGTTGCAAAGGGTGGAGATACACGACGAAGACTAGGCTAGTTCTTAGTGCTATAAGGTTGAGAAGGGCACTAAGTATAGCTAGGGCTTTTGTTTTTCCTTTGACCGTACTATAAAGGGGGGTATGAGGTTAGTAGCTTGACCTAGGAGAGTTTAGGAAAGTGGGTATATGCACACTTGTCACAACTAGTCCTAGAGACCTTGCTTTCAGCCTTTGGTAAACCCTAGAAATGGTAGGAGCAAAATCCCTTAAGAAACCTTAGCGAAAACGGTTGAAAAAGAGGGAGAAAGAGGCTCCGGACCACTCTGCTTAGTGGGCGTCAGACCATAGGAGAGTGATCCGACGGTCCCTGACTTAGGCAGATTCTCAGCTCGAGGAGCTCCGGACCACCTGTCTGGAAAGCACCGGACCATAGGAGAGTGGTCCGGTGGCTTGGTTCAGAGAGACAGAAGGCTCCGGACTAGTCCGACGGTTAGTCCGACGGCTAGTCCGATGCCTCAAGACAGGAGTTTGGGTCTATGCAGAGAGCTCCCTGGCTCCGGACCAGAGCGTCGGACCAGGGCACTGGACCAAGGAGAGTGGTCCGGTGGTGTGTAAAAGAGAGAAAGGATTTCACTCAGAGAGCACCGAGGCTCCGGACCAGAGCGTCGGACCAGTGCGTCGGACCAAGCAGAGTAGTCCGACGGT
The DNA here is from genome assembly GCA_022036555.1 of Microstegium vimineum. Taxonomy (NCBI): domain Eukaryota; kingdom Viridiplantae; phylum Streptophyta; class Magnoliopsida; order Poales; family Poaceae; genus Microstegium; species Microstegium vimineum. The sequence continues at coordinate 1,004,127 of CM039122.1, read as the reverse complement.
GCCTGAGTCTGAAATCAGAGTGAGCTCCGGACCAGTATGCATGGTCCGGTGGCTACGCAAAGAGAAGAAAAAGTAAAAAACGGCTAGTTTTGGAGGTGGAGACTATTTATAGTTGCCCCCTTGGTCCTTAGAGGCTCTCTTGGCCATTGTTTCAGCTGGTGACACCTTGAGAAATCTTTTGGAGAGCCAAGAAGCTAGTGAGGGAGAGATTAGAGAGAGTTCATCTTGTTCTTCCCTCCTAGAGTGATTAGGAGTGACTTGTGTGCATCCATCCACCTTCCTAGCCTTGAGTGGATCAAGTGAAGGTCTTGTGCTTGTTACTCTTGGTGTTCGACAACACCTAGACGGTTTGGTGGTGTTCAGAGGAAGTGACCGCCGGGAGATTGTTGGCGGCTCTTCTCCAAGCTCTTGTGATCGGTTGTGGGCGATTCACCGAGCCGGAGTGGCGAAGAATCAGCCCGTAGAGAGCACTCTACCCTTGCGCGGGTAGAGGGGGAGCGATACCTTGCAAGGTGCTCCAACGAGGACTAGGGGGGTGTGTCGACACCTCGATACCTCGGGAAAAAATCGTTGCGTTCATGAGATTTTCTTTTCCCTAGCTCTTTACTTTTCCGCATTACTTTCCGTCTTGTTTTTACATTTCCTACTAGAATTGCTTAAGTTGTTTTTAATTCCTATGAACTGCTACCGCTTTCTAGCTAGGACACACGGACGGTAGGCACTAGGGGGTGATTGGCATTTGGTAGGTTTTTATATTTGCTTTAAAAATTTAAAACAAGCCCAATTCACCCCCCCTCTTGGGAATCTTGATCCTTTCAGCGCCTACGCCGCCTCGCTCTCCATCGCATCGATCACGCACCCGCGACGCACGTCGTTCGTGCACCCGCGACGCACGCGGTCCGCGGGAGGTCCACGTTTCTCAATAGTCCCATTAAAATCTTTTGTATTCCTACGGTAAGGGTGATCACGACGTAGGAACCTACGGTGTCCCATGTAGACCATCTTCCTGTTTTCTGGTAGATGTGTAGCATCAGTCTCGTCCAGGCACTCGACACACCCAGTATATCCTTTTGTCTTCTCTCCAGACAAGGAACCTCGCCCTGGTAGGTCTGTGATTGTAGCGATAAGTACAGCCTTTACCGTGACATGTTCTTTCTTGTACTCATCCCAAACATCCTTCACACCCGTCTCCCACATCTGTAGTAGTTCATCAATCACTGGTTCTAGAAGCACATCAATATCATTACCAGGTTGTTTTGGTCCTTGGATTAGTAATGACATCTGGACGTATGACCGTTTCATACAAAGTCAGGGTGGAAGGTTGTATATACATAGCGTCACTATCCAAGTGCTATGATTGGTTCTAACCTGATTAAACGGGTTCATCCCATCCGTGCTCAAAGCTAACCACAGATGCCTTACCTCTCCACCGATGTTCTTATAGAACATAGTGTTGATAGTCCTCCAGTCCGAACCATCGGCGGGGTGCCTCATCATTGAATCTTTCTTTCGCTCTTTGCCGTGCCAACGCAACAACTTGGCCGACTTTTCATTTGCAAACAAGCTATGCACTCGTGGAGCTATAGGAAAATACCACACGGACTTTACGGGCCCTCCTCTGGTCTTGCTTCCATCATTTGATGACCCTTGCTTGTATCGGGGAGTTTTACACTTAGGACATGCATCCAAGTCTTTGTATTTCTCTCCACGGTACAATATGCAGTCGTTGAAACACGCGTGGATTTTCTCAACCTCGAGGCCAATTGGACAAATCATTTGCTTCGCAAGGTAAGTCTTTTCTGCTAACTCGGTATCCTTCGGGAACAGTTTATGTAGTATACCTAACAAGTTATCGAAGCCTTTATCACTTAACCCATTTGTTGATTTCAACTCCAATAGCATGATGTTGGCTTCCAGATTGCTTATTGGGCAGCCCGGATACAATGGTGTTTTTGCATCCTTTCTCATCATCTCCAGTTTTTTCAACTGTGAAGCACTAAGGAATCCCCCATGCACATCATGTAGAAGCTGTGAAATGTCATCATTTTCCTCTGTGTCGTCAACTAATGTATTCATAAACACATCATCATTGGTAGACACATCTTCTGTGTAATCATGAACATGCAATAATGCTACACTAGGTGTCGGGTACAAAGGTAAGGGGTACCCTAAACCCTTTGATAAAATTAACGCTCAACATAGCAACCATTTTTAAGACAGGATCCGACCAGCCGCTCGAGTCCATGAACCCATCACACGAAAGCCCCCCGCACCGGCAACAACAGCCAGTCGTGGGCCGGCCCATCTCTGGAGAAACTGACGGACAAGGGGTTGAACGAACGACCCCTCCGCCTCCGCCTCGACCCCGACTGACGGACAAGGGGTCAAACGAACGACCCCTCCGCCTCCGCCTCAACTCCGATTGACAGACAAGGGGTTGAACGAACGACACCCCTGCCTCCGCCTCGACTCCGACTGACAGACAAGGGGTTGAACGAACGACCCCCCTGCCTCCGCCTCGACCCCGACTGACGGACAAGGGGTCGAACGAACGACCCCCTGCCTCCGCCTCGACCCCGACTGACGGACAGGGGGTCGAACGAACGACCCCTCTGCCTCTGCCTCGACCTCGACTGACGGACAAGGGGTCGAACGAACGACCCCCCTGCCTCCGCCTCGACCCCGACTGACGGATAGGGGGTCGAACGAACGACCCCTCTGCTTCCGCCTCGACCCCGACTGACGGACAAGGGTCGAACGAACGACCCCCGGGCGGGAAGCTCGATCAGCTCACCTGCTCCCGGTATGGGCTAAAGGGGATCCGATGCGCCTACCTGCCCCCGCCTAACGCCATGGGCGCCCGCGACCGCAGTCAAATCCATCAACTCACCGCCCATGCCCTGGACTTCCGTCAATTGTGCTGCCGCTGTAGCCACGTCGCAAGTACGGACTCCAGAGGCACCCCTCGAGCCATGAACAGGACAACCCTCGACTGTGTCTTCAGGGATACGACAGGACCGAGCTGGTCTCGACCCCCCCTCGACCAGGGGGCTCGACCCCTGCCTTCAACCACTCCGGTATGGGGCCCGTCCCGTCCGCCCCGTCCCGCTTCAGCTGTGGGGTTCGCACCCGTCTACGAAAGGTCAACCCTGCTGCGCCATGCTGTGCGGAGAGACCCAGTCAGCCATCACCACGCCCTGAACACCGGAAGGACGGGAAGACCACGCCGCCACAGTGATCGACGTCCCTTCACCAGCACGGCGCCACGGACGTGCCTCCCATGCCGCTACAGTTTAGGACTTTGTACTCTCAGGTCTCTCCTTATCTATAAAAGGGGACGCCGGGATAGAAGAAAGGGACTCACTTTTACACGGGCATTCGCACTCGAACATCAGCTCTGACCCTCATACTCCACACACCTGATTGCTTGATCGACCTCCCAAGCAATCAACCGACTGCCTAGGATAGCCCCGCTAGCCCTAGGCCTTAACTCATCCTGAGCACCCCCATGTAAACCAGCTTGTACCCCCTTTACGAGCACTTCGGTGCAAGATAATACAATCCATCCTACCCCGCTGGACGTAGGGCCTTCCGTGCCCGAACCAGGATAAATCTTGTGTTCTTCTTGCATCACATCTGGGAGAGGGAGCACACAATATACAAATTTACTAGCCAGTGGTCTTGACCCCCTGGGTCATAACACCGACATTAGGTATGAGCACATCATCATTAACATTTTGACCAACCTCCCCATGCAAAGTTCAAATCGTGTAGTTTCTCATGAACCCCCTTGTGATCAAGTGCAAACATATGCTCCATGTCGCCCCATTTTCTCGTATTTTTGCAGTCTTTGTATGGACAGAATAGAAGATGTGAGTTCCCAACATTGGCTCTAGCTCGCTTGATGAAATCGTCGATGCCCGTCAAGTACCGTGGATCTGTATGTGACAGATCGTACATCCACCCTCGAGCCATGTCTGCACTGATAAAATAAAATGGGTAGAGCAGAGGAAACATAGGAACATATTAATAGGAGTATTTTTTAACAATATTCTTCGATATAATTTGAATTTGGTAGCGCTATAAAAATTAAGAGAACAAATAGATAACAATGGAAGCATGAAGTATTAAATGTAAGTATTAAATGCATGCATGGAGTATTAAATGTAAGTAATAAATACCGAATCTATTCCACATCCCATCAAATATTTAATGCATGCATTGAGTATTAAATGTAAGTAATAAATATAACTAATTACAATTTTTATCCACAATTTTCGAGACGAATCTTTCGAACCTAGTTACTCAATGATTATACAATAATTACCCAATAAAAACAAAGTGCTACAATTTTTCTAAATAATTTTGGATCTAAAAGCTATAAAAAATTGACACAAATTGCAACATCCATTTTCTTGATCATGAAAACTAGCATAGCTCTAAACTATAGATTTACACAAAAAACAATGTAAACCAACAATTCTAAAGAATTATGCTTGTTACTAACCAATAACAAGAAGATATGAGGATCCAAGAGTAAAGATGAGCCAAAAATGGAGATCAAGAAATCCAACAACCACAACAATGAAGAGATGAAGCTCCTGTTTTGCACTGTTGGGGCAGAGGAGGGAGAGGAGATCGAAGCTTTATACTGTACACAACATCAATGCCGGTTCAAGCCACCAACCGGCAGTGAAACACAACATCACTACCGGTTGGTGGCTTGAACCGGTAGTGATAGGGCCGAGAGGCATCACTGCCGGTTCAACGCCTGCCCCCAATAATTGAGGGTCTGCCCAAACACAACCGACAGTGATGGGCCGGCAGTGATTGCCATTTCTGTAGTAGTGGAGGCTGGTGGGGCGTCATGATCAGCGGCGGCGTTGGGAGCGGGATGGCTGGCGAGGACGAGGAAGAGTAGGAGCGGCGCCAGCATGGTAGTGGCCAGGCGGCCGCGGCGCCACCGGAGGTCGTCCGACGGGAACATTATCATCATTGTGGTCGTCGTCGTCGTCCTGACGATGCCGCCGCCGCTGCTGTCGTCGGGCTTCATCGTGTTCGTCGTCGTCGCGCACGGCCGGGCTTCCTACTATAGGAGTAGTAGGAGTATACTCTTGGGTTGCCAGAGGAGCTAGGAGGAGGCTATGTTGATCGCTACTTACCCGGCCGGCCATATATATGAAGATGGATGGATGGCACGACGCGTTGATGAGGGGAGGACTTGCGTGAGCTTCCTCCTCCCTTTGCCCACGCCGTGAAAACTTTTTTTTTTCGTTTTTTTTCACTTTGGCCTGATGATCGATAGATCGAGCGTCTCGGCCATCTTGGATTATTGGGATTACTTTTTTTTAAAAAAAAACTTTCCTTTATTTACCCTACTACCGTACGTACGTACCCAAGGAGAGAGATGCATGCACGTACGTATATATAGTTATCTGGGCAGGGGGTGTGTAGGCCTTCGAATGCTCCAGCTATAACAATTTTTTTCCCCTTCACCTTCGGGGCAACCGAAGCTCTCGTTGGGATCTTGTGTGAGCTTGCAGCGCTTTCAATCAATGGAGAAGAATGAAGATGATTCCTGAGTGTCGATCAGTTAAATTAGGTCTTCTGCAAAAGACCAAACGCTTGAGTTGCTCTAAAGTCTGGTATTTTGATATATAGGAGCGAGAACAGCCTTTCCATCAAGCAAAAGTTAAGTTTGGTGTTTTGGCAAAAATCAAACAGACTTCACAGCAAGCAATATATATGTAAAAAAGATGCCACCAATAATGAACAGAAGTCGATGGATTTCAGTGATAAAAAAGATGTCAGCAAGCAATATACATACATACCCTAGGAATTCTTCCTATTCCTTTGATTATTTTATTTTTTTTGAAAAATTATTCCTTTGATTATTGGTCGTCAGTTCAGCTTCATGCTGGCTAATAAGCTACTTCGAAGCATTGGACCTTTTTCCTTTTTTATCCTGACCCGGTCCACCGAAGAGTCAAAAGGAGCACACCTCTCCAATTCATTCCAAGAATTATTATTCAACGTCGTCTTCTTCCCCACTTCGTCGTCAAAGATCCAGGAGCAAGGAACACAGCAAACAAGACGTGACAATTTGAGAATCCTGAAGAAATCCAGGTCATCGCAATTTCATAAATCACTCGAGCAGTGAGATGTTACATCAATTCATGCCACCAAATGTAGCCTTGGTAAGTTAATACCAAGTGCTGGGTGCACTAATAGCCTTCATCAAAATGTAGTAAAACCTATTTATTATGCATCACAAAAACTGATATATTGACAATTTTACAGCTTATACAGTTACAATTTTTTTGGTTAACGACTAGCCACATCGTCTGGCGTCTACTTGTAATCTAAACAGACACTGCCTGACATCATCATTCTGATCCTACAAGACTCGTCACAATCATCATGTCACGGATTGCCAACTCCGAATAGCAGAGCCGTGTTCCAGCTCTGAATGTTTCATGCGCTTTGTTCATCTGTGGCAACAATCGGTGATCGCTCTTGCACCGAAAATTCAGCTCAGATGAATGGCCCCAACCAATGCTTTCTTTGGTATTGAACTATTCATTCAAGGATCAAACAAGTTACCTGAGTCTCTGTTTCTGTTCTTTGATATCCGTGTGCAGAACATGAACATCAGCAGGAATGTAGAAAGCAAAAATAATCGGAAGTACGTCCTTAGCTCCTGCATTCCAAGGTCGAGACCTTCCAGTTTCCTCCTGTCACGGTTACTCTCCCGCTCCACATTTCTCTCCACAATGTCTCCTCCAATTGGGACCCAGTTTTCCAGTGTGCCTTGTGATACTATCTGCGCATCTCTCAGGTTTCGCAGGCCTTCCTCAAAAAGAATGAGAAATGCCATGCACCACTTGCTAATGACTCTCTGGGGAAGGAAAAAAAAACAATGGAGATCAGACAGAAACAATGCCACCAAAAGTCTTGAGGTACAGGAATGCAAGATTTACATACGTCAAATGTTTTCTTGTCAACAGGATTGAACATTCTGAAGCAATCATCGGTAGATGCTTTCTCATCTCCATATATCTGAATAATAGCAACATCAGCTCAGTGTTATTATGTCTATATACAGCTTTGTGCAGCTCCAAATAGAGTTATAGACGATAGATTAACTGACCTCAAAGGTGAACGGCATTGGCACCTTTGCAATGTCATACAAGTAGTCGGTTGTTGTACCATGTGCAAGATATCTGGTAAGGGAAGGATAAAAAAAATATGAACATACTTGATTTGTTGGAGAGTTATCTTAATGCTACTGTCAAGGTCACAAAACTTCAGGGGTTATATGGGAAAATTAGAACATGCTAGATGTACATACCCAACAGATCCACCACCTGACCCAACTAGGCAGCTATCTTGGAAATGGCGACGGTTCAAATTCTCCAAAACTGACCACATCAAATGTGCAGAGGCTCCATTTGGTGTGGTATTCTTGTGATCATATGGCATAAATAAGGCCTAAAGTTGAAGAACAGAAAGAAGAGGAGACAGACATAAATTAGCACTTTAGCAGCATTAGTGGTACATCAGAAGGGTTTCGTGCAACCACATGGAATAAGTCTCTCTTTCTATGTTGTTTTACTTTGTTATTATTAATTTTATTTAATTTTAGTTATTGAAATGTGCTTTTTGCTCATCTTCCAGAACTCCAAAAAATAATTGTGGTAGTGGCTGTATTTCATAAATAAGATGAACAAACCAGGCATCATAGTATTCCGTGCTAGGTGAATATACCATGAATCACAACCCGATAGATAAACCATATGCATCTTGTTTCCTACATTTATAAAGGGGAAATGGTAGGGTAGCTATAACACTCATACACATCATATTCTTCTGATTATATCTTGGGCATTGTTCATGACACACTAGCATGTGGCCATATGATGATAAAGAATGTTTTTATGATGTATCCCGAGAAAGCCGAGGAATTAAAAAAATTGGTAATCAACAAGTGCCAAGACAGGAAACATGCTGGAAAGTAACTTCTTTCCAGACGGGTCAATTCGTCATCTTTTGGTGGCCTAGTTGCATCATAAGCAATGATCAAACTTGATATTATGCATCCAGTACAGGATGTCGACAGAATATAAGAGGGTTGCATTACCTCCATTCCAGAATGCACATTAACCCAAATATGAGGTTTAAACGACCTGGATAGTTCCCTCATGATCTGGGCCTCAGGTTCGCTAAAAGGAGCAATACCAGGATTCTCCTCATATGGGTCGTAGTCCTATAATACATGAAAATCCACACACACAAAAGTCAATAGACCAATAGCATGCATATTTGTATGACTCTGATTGGACCAAACAAGAAACATGTAAGATAAAATAAAATAATGAACCTGTCACAAAAAAGTCCAATTGCTCAAAATCCGCAAATGACAAAACGTTGGCAGGATTAAACCCAAGTACACAACAATGACCCAGGAATATAGACAGTAATGCATGGGCAAAATCTAGATTTTGACTCAAACCAGTGATTATAGATGCCAATAAGCCTAGTTTTTCCTGTCATAGTACGTTTGATTTGAACTACAAAAGTTCATCCAGTGATTCCACAAAACCCGAAAAAAATACACATTTATAAAGATCTGCAGAATACCCAACCCAAAACAGCCATGGAATATACATGGTAATGTATGAAAAAACTGCAATTATCCAATTCTCCATAGATATAACTCTTACCCAAAAAGAGCATTCCTAGATCAGATTTCAAGGGCAATGCAATTATGTGCTTGATATGAAGTAGAAGTACACAAGCTTGTCAAATAATTACACACAACTAACTGTGAAACATGGAAATTCACACACACAACAAGCTACTGCTAGTCAAGATTCAGTTCAAGCAGTAATTTTAAATAATCAACATGCAAGTGATGAGAGGTATTTGATATTTCCTGTAAAAACTGAGATACTAACCTTTTCTTTCTTTCCCCAGTCAACACTCCAATTTCTATTAAGATCAACTCCTCTTCCTGCCACAGGGAAATATATAAAAAAAAAACATGTTGGCATAAAAACTGCTTGTAGTGATTAATTTGTGAGGAATGGACCAATCACCATTTCTCCTATCACAAAGCTCCCCTTCTTCGACACGTCTGCGACCATTCATATTTTCCATCGGCACAATCTAAAAGAGAAAGCCACGTGAAAAACATTACAACTCCTGACACCAAGACATGATTATGCATTGATGCAGAACAATAAAAAAAATATTGGGAGGGGAAACAAACAGAAGGACAAAAGCAAAGGTGGACAATACTAAGCATGTCATCGACATGTAATGGTAATGTTTCTACTTTGAAGGCCAAATCCATACTGTTTAAACTAGAACAAAAATGATCATCCTAATACTCCATCCAATACAACCACCACACTAATTATCAGGCCTTCTGTTCTCGTTACAGCTCAGATTGAGTAATACCAATTAATCATGGTGCACTACATTTTCAAGAACGCAAGCATGACAACATGAAGCTCATGGTCACAATACTAGCACAAGGGCAGCACCTTGAATTTAAATACCTGACATATGCACCTAGGATCATTTTGAAAGAGAAGATCATGTCCAATGCTATTCTAGTCCGGTGCAGGGTATAACAGAACAAAGGGCACATTTATAAAATGTGTTCCATAATTTATTAACAATTATTTAAGAGCTGAATGCAATTAAGGACTTACTTTGATCACAAGGTTCTCCAGCAGTTTCTCAAAGGATGAAAGATCCACACCAGCGATCTTAGGCTTCTCCGTTAAAATATAGAGAAGATGTAATGCAACTTCAGAGGTAATAAGTTCTCTGCCATGCTGCCCAAAGCTCTGGAAGACAATGAACCTTTCTGTCAAAACCGCAAGGTATCAATAATTTCATTTACTAATCGACACACAAATACAAATGAAAAGACATGTGTTTATTATCCTTTTTTGTTCTTTTATGTTGTGCACCCTTTCAACAGAGGTGAATTGAAATGGTGGAGAATATTTGAATGGAACACTCAAAATTTGTTCCTGAGATATTGGACCAATCTGCTGAGCAACTTTTCGAGTGAAGCATAGATTTAGGGGAAAACAGTGAAGAAATTTGAGTTGGAAACTGACCAGAAGGATATGGACTTTCGAGCCATTATCCATGCTCTCCTTCACATGATTAAATGTAACTACAAACAGCTCCGCGGAATAGCCTTTGTTGCTTGTTGTGATAGTGTCCATCTGCAACACGTTATTCAGAATCGGATAAAGGGGACTGCTGGAGACAAAGCAAACTGACCAAGAGACAATTGCACAAGAAGAGGGAAACCACTCACGCTCAATTTGTCGGAATGCCGAGCAACCAAAGCCTTGATTTCACGCAGAAGAGAGTCACTAGCAAGAATAGTGAAAAAAAAAATCACTACGTCATCATATAGGAAGAAGAATAAAGAAGTTGGATACTCCATGAACCTAAACACTGACAAGTTAGAGGCATGGCATGGTTTATATAAAGGAGAAGCTGTACAGGCCACTGGGGAGCAAGCAGCTCTCATGTTTGGATCTCAACTCGCGTTATCAAACAAAAGTGAAGGGTGGAGGGTTCCCTAAGTCCCAACCCCCAAACTAGTCACCCAAAAATCCGAAAAGTGAAATCGCCAAACCAATAAATACATAACTTGTAGCAGCAACAAGGTGGAATCCCAATTCCCACCTGAAAAAGGAGTGTCCATCACTTGAAGCTCCAAAACAAGGTGGTGTGCCTAGGGTAGTGAATTTCTGGACAGCCTTAGTTTTTTCGTAAACTTTGCGGGGGCGCGCGCGCGCACACACAAAGAGGTTGGTTCAGACACCAGCCACAAGTGGGTAGACTCTACCGCCGCGCCAAGCCTGCCCTTCAGGAAGGTGGATCCCCACTACAAAAGAGGTCGAATCATGCCATTTCTACGCAAGCATAGCCTGGAATGTATAAACTGATGCCGATACATTCATTCAGTCGAGTCGAAACGCGCGTAGGACCAAGTCACGCACTAGCCGAATCCGCAGGAAGCAAAGCCAAATTACGCACAGCACAGGTGACAGTAAATCCCAGTGAGACCAATCACGCATGAGCCGAGAGCAATCCGCGACTCGAACGAACCAGCCCACCCTGACCCGGACAGTGGCTGGCGTGCCTAGCCTAGTAGAGGCGGCATGTGGCCAGAGCAGGCAACGCCGCTGAGAGCCGGGGCGGGATTCGTCGGGGGAAGCGACGAGTTGCGGTGGACGGGAGGCCTGGAGGTCAGCTCACCTGGAGTGGTAGATGTCGCGCGAGATCGGGGTTCGGGGGCCCGAGATCTTGCCCGCGGTGGCCCCGGCGAGAGCCAGGGCTAGGGTCAGGAGGCGCAGGAGAAGACGAGGAGGGGACGAGGCGGCGGCCATCTTCGCCGTGCTTCCGTAAGCGGGGCGGGGAGAGGGTCGTCGTCGGCGAGCCGGCCGCTCGCTGGCCCGCTCCGCTTCCCTGTCTCGCGCGAGTTGAATTGAGAAGACGTACTACGATACAGAAGAAGAGTGGATCGATGCGAGGGAAGCGGTCGGTGGATGGATGGATCTGTGCTTGTTTGCTCTTGTTTTTTTTCATTCAAATTTAGCAAACAAATACTACTCGATTGGATAGTGGATGTTGACCGGTTTGAGTGTGAGTGGGTTCGGATTTGGATTTGGATTTGGATTTCGGGGGGAGTTCCACTTCCAAGTTCCACCACGACCCATCTAATTTTCCCCTACCGCGTCGTCACGCGCACTCATGCATCCTATCCTATCCTACACACGCTCGCTCCACCACTACGGGTACGGTACGCCATATGTAATCCGTACTATAATAGCAAGTACAACACACAAGCTGTCTTTATAATGATGTCACGTTACATATAGACAGCTAAATAGATAACACATACAACAGTTATCTATTTTGTTGTCTCTTAAATCTTTAATATTTGTATATAACTATATACGATCAAATGTAACTGTATTCATGTATACCAATGTGTTGCATTGGTAAGTATGAAGATAATTGTGGTTATAAAAGATCAAGCATAAACAAATTAGAAATATATAAAAGAATATAGATTATATGAAATGTAAAGAAAAAACAATGATAAATAAAAAAATAAATGGCTACACATCACGTGCCTGGACCTTGCCTTCTCGACAACGTGCAGGTCTCTTGACAATGTGCAGCCATGCAGCAATTCGTGGAGCTTCCGTTGCACAAAGATATTACTCAACCGCAATGAATCCTGAACGAGTGGTGACCGCGTCGGAGCACGAGCCAAAGCCGTCCTTTCACCAGACGACGACTCTCGTCTCTCTCTTCCTTGAATGCAGCTGAGTATTTTGCAAAATTCACATCGTAGAGACGACACTTCAAAGGCCGTTGTACGTGGCCTAAGTGTTTAGGGACTGTTACAGACAACGACGAGACAGTTCGCTGCAAAGTAAAGTTGGCATCGACCAACCCTTTTGCCAATTCAAGCCCGCGGACGGTTTGACACAGATCGATCCATATATCAATCTTCCAATGCAAATATATTGATAGATTTTATTTTGATGGAGGGGAACACCGCCATCACCAACCAGATCCATAGATATATGTTGTAGGTTTATCCAAGCATAACAGTACGTACGAATAGCGAAACCAGAAATTTAATATAAGGAGGGCCTACCGAAAACAACTAGCTCATAAAATATGTGATCACATAACATATTATTAGGTTCATTAAATTTTCTTAAATCAACGCTTATAGAAAATATTAATAATAACATTTAAATATAAGAAAATACATTTAATAATACTAATTATGTACTATTATTTTCTTATATATTTAGTTAAAGTTTAAAATATTTGACTTTTAAGAATTGAGAATGACCATTTAGTAAGAGTAGGAGATATTAATAGGTATACATGACAATAATTTTGTTATATTTTTTTTCTGTTAATACAAATAAAAGTTATAAATTATATTAGTATTTTTTTTTGAAATGTTAGGGGGGGATGGCCCTGCCAGTCCTCCTTGACTCCGCCTCTGTACGTCCGTGTAGTAATTAAACGACGACGACAACAACGCTAGCTCATCTCACTTAATTATTACATTATATGTAATGTCGTCAAACCGGCCAACGTAATGAATCATCGATCACCAGCACAACCCCAGCTAGCTAAGCAGCGGCAACGCCCGGGACCAGAAAGAGCTTCTCCTTGCGTTGGAGAGTCAGACAGAAACGCTCTGACATGTCTATGGTCACTGTCGACGGCAGTCGAACTTGCCAACGAGGTTGCCCAGCATGATCTCCAGACCAGGCATAGAGAATATAATCCCCGGGCACATCCTCCGCCCAACTCCAAATGGCACAAACCTATAGTCCTGCTTGCCATTGAAGCTAACGACCACCGGAACGACAGTATCAATGTTTCCCATCAAAAACTGCTTTGGAACGAAACGCTATGCTCTGGAACGAAACGCTTAAGGTGCTCCCACAGGCAAGGGTCCCGGCCTAGCGCCCATGCGTTGATAATTATAGTCACCCGGGCAGGTAGCTGGTACGAGCCGATGTTGACTTACGCATCGAGTAATGCAGCGCCAGTTGCGGTGTTGGAGACAGTTGTGACATAACATTTTAAGAAATGGCTCACTTATCACGATTAGTAGTCCATCCGACTTAATCCCAACAAATGATCCAATCCTTAATTAGTTCATCAGGTGTCGCCACTTTGCAGCGGGTCATTCACATCTTTCCGAACAGGATCTCCTCATTACGAACATTGCAGAAGTAATACGATAATTTATATTACATCAAAGTAGCGGAAATTTAGAATCATATTACAAACCATAAGTTTTGAAACATAACTTAAGTGTTATAAGATAACATAATGTCAAGCTGCTGATAGAGTATATACAAACAACCGAGGTACTCTTGCCCAAGAGTCAAGCAAAGACAACTACTCTTCATCCTCATCAACTGAAACAACGGTCATGCAGCACGAAGCCACACAGACTGGACTGGGACCCTCATCTGCAACAGGGGTTAACAAACCCTGAGTACAGGAGTACTCAACAAGACTTATCCGACAAAAGAAAATATTTAGTGGACAAAAGATATGCAAGTCGTAGGATTCAAGGGTGGTTTGCAAGAATCAAGTATTTTGCATAAATGAGCATTTATAAAAAAAATTAAAATTCATTTAATTCATTTAAAGGATTACTCAAATACCAATCTAAATTTATGATTGATAACATGATAATAAACCATCCATGAAAGGAAACCACAGGTATCCAATTTAAGTTTCATTAACTACGTTGATAAAAACAGGGTTATGTTTCCATATCCGAGGAACACGACGATTCGAACCGGTTTATCCCAGCTGGGGCTTCCCTATCACACGACATATACAGCCTCTTAAAGCACGCATATGACTACCTTTCCCTGGATCCTCTCGCCAAAACCAGGGTTCCGCCACCGAGAGCACAGTACTCCTCCATCCAGTTCGCTAACTTGGAGGGTACACACTACTCTCGCCATCTCTCCACTCCCAGTGCGGTTTGACCGTTCTTAAGATGAGAATAGCCAGAGTCCAGCTTCCCCAAAATATGTGATAAGTACTCCAAAGTCATAACCCTCAGACTTTAACAACGGCAAGGCCCTAACGACACAGACGGAGAGAACCCGCTCACCAGACACCGCTGATGGCTCTCCAACACCGTGTCCATCTGGTCACGAATTATTTACTTCCAACAACACACCTTTCTCAAAGGATCATAACCATTTGCCGAAGCAATACGCTATGTGTAAGTGACCGGAAATCACCTACTAGAAAACTCTAAGCATACTAAGCATTTTAGCCAAAAGTTTTCATCTTTAAACAAGTGTCAAGGTATAAGGTACAATTAACACAAGGAGAAAGCTATGCATCAAGTAGGAATTTAATAAAGTAAGAACAATGCAATAATAACCATAAGTGTATTTAAATAAAGCATTTTAAATACAAGGTGGGGTTTGAATGCATCGGGGCTTGCCTTGGTTGGAGGGGTATACAAACTCAGGCTCTGATTCAACAAGAGAGAAATTCCCTTCAAGAGAGGGATTATCCAACCCAACCAACGAACAATCTACACGATATATTGATATGCTTAGATGATGCTTAAAATGATAGATATGATGCTTTGCAACACACAAACAAGTACTTAAGAACTGAACAAAACAGATTAAACAACTTGAGTGCAACTCTCCTTCATGAAAAGAAAGTTACACTAAACCATAAAGCACTTTACTTACAACATGATTAACTAATTACTAAGTTTAATAAATATGTCCAAAGGCACTGAGCAAATAACACATGACAATACATGTCCAAACTGTGGTTGTCGCTGGACAAATGACCATTTGTAACAATCAATACAAAATCACTCAAAACCTAAAGTTATTAGGGTTTCTAATCATTTTAAAACTAATTATATAAATAGTCCTGTATAACAATTCATCTAAAAATTCCCAAACTTTTTGTACAGCAAGGTCAGTATATAAATGTTACACAAAAATTATCAGAATTTTTGGAGCATTATACAGAGCATGAAAAATCATGGAAAAGTCATTTTTCAATTACTTCGAGTATTTTTACAGGATTAAAAACATACTGAACATGGACATGTTATATTTTTCCTAAATACTACACATCACAGAGAGCATACACAAATTTTTACAGAGTTTATTTATGCACAGAAATAAATATACAAAAATAACAAAAAATATTACTGTGCAAAACTGGAAAATAAGAAAAACCCTTCACTGACACCTGGGTCCCGCATGTCAGTGACACAAAAACAGGGCAGCGGCGCCGGTGACCAAAAAACACGGCGGCGCGTCGCCGGCGGCTATCTAGCGGCTCAACCAACTCATGCACTGGACTCTACTCGTCATCCCGACCCCATCGAGGTACGATAGAGCCCTTTTTATCCCTTAGACACATCTCACCGGTGGCAATGGCGGTGATTCGAGTTCGACCGCTCAGGCGCCGGCGAGCACAGACCAAACCAGACTCAACCAGGCGTCGAAAAAGACTCAGGAAGGTGACGCGAACGAAACACATAAGAAAAGAGAGGCTATAACCTCCTTAAGCGACCTCTTCGACGACCGTGGCGGCACCCCGCATGCGGCCGCACATGTACCGACGAGCACAAGCCCTAATCGTCTCAACCAACAAACCCAGCATGCTTAGCGGCCCCCAAACAACGCGGGCCGCAACAAAAGCGAAGCAAAACCTTAACGAAACGACCTCGCCGACTGCCATGGCGGACGACGAAGTTCTGAGCGACGTGCACCGGCCAAAACACGCACGCGCTCGATCAACCAACAACGCGAACAGACTCAGGACGACTAGGCGAAGCTAGTGCAAGACTTTGACTCGAACACGTCCAACAAAAACGAAAGATCGACGAGCGCACCGTCGCGACGGCCATGAACCGCGGCGGTGCTCGAGGACAGAGCTCGACGGCTCGATTCAAAGGAAACCAAGCGCGCGGAGAGCTCGAGATACTCACCTAGGTCACTGAACTCCTGTTATCGAGGCTACGGAGGAAGCAAAACGACCGGTCGACGAAGATCGTGGCGGCGGAAATGGTGAGCAGGACGGCACGACGTTCCCGAAGCTGCAGACCACCAAAAGAGAAACGGCGAGGCGTTCGAGGATCAGCAACGAACGAAGAACATGAAACAAGAAAGAGAGAAACAATGCGGCTCCTGGGTAGCCAGAACGACCGCGGACCAGAATGGCGGTGCTCTCGCCGGAGAGGGAGAAGACGGGGTTGCGCCGGGCAAACGAAGGCTCGACGGCTTCAACCAGCCCTCGAGTAAGGTGTGTGAAACTATTGCGAAGGCATTGGCGGTGGTTGGATGGATTGGCAGTGACTGGAGGACTCACGCTATCTCGACGACGCAGAACGAACTCGCGGCGGAGCAGAGCAGACGGCGGCGCGAGTTTGAAAATAGGGCAAGGAGTGGACGTCGTCCCGTTTTGAAGGCGTGAAAGGGACCGTGGAGTTGCCATGCACTCGACAGGATGTGCGTCGAGGCCAGAGGTCGCACGGTGAGCTCGACGGGTGGCCGGCCAGGTGTCGGCGTCGAGTTCATCGCCGCCATGCAAGTGCTCAATGAAATGACTGAACAACCCTTGGTACTAAATTGCAAAATGCACATGCCTCCAAGGGTTTTCATGAAAAACTTAGAACACCAAAGTTTCTCCAAAATTCATGATCTACAACTTTGTCAAAATGCACATTTTCATATTCAGCCTAGAAATGAAAATGCATTTTTGAAATTTAAAAACCATTTAAAAAGGATTTACCCTCTTTTCAAAAACTCTAAAAACTTGAATAACACTTGAAAAACTGCCAACACAACAAAAGCAATTCAAACAGAACTCTATCACATTGCTTAAACAACCATAGGCAAATTCCTTTTAGATTTTTAAAACCATGTTTAGGGTTTAATCCACCCCTCTAGAATTTAGGGTTTGGATTCAAATTTGAATTTTTGAATTTGAAAAGATGATCCTGCAATCACACCATGGATCAAACATAAGCAAGTAAACTCATTTTAGTTCAATGCATATGCAGGTTTTCAAACAAATGAATGATGCTTAATGCATATGATGACATGATCAATTTTTAATTAAGTGATTAACACCAGGGGTGTTACAACAGTGGCGGAGACAAGGGGGCTGGCAGGGGCCATGGGCCCCCTCACATTTGAAAACAAAAAAAAATGCTATTATAATTTTCTAAGATTGATACTTTTATTTATACTAACACGTAGAATATAACAAAGTTATTGTTATATATACCTATTAATATTTTCTACCGTCTCACTTCAATATAAATAGTCATTCTCAATTCTTGAGAAGTTAATTTTTCAATTTAGACAAAATATATATAAGAAAATATCAATATTTGTAATACATAATTAGTATCATTGAACATATTTTATTAGTTATAAATGTTATTAGTTTTCAACAAGCACTGACATTATAACATTGTTGTGTGACCATTTATAATAAGAAGTAACCTAAACAGATGAGGTACACCCACTTTTTACTAGTTGTTTTTTTAGCTGCCCCTAGATGGCCCCCTCATGAATAATTCCTGACTCCGCCACTGGCTGGAGGGTGAAGCCGCAAGGTCTCTTTCACGACTGCCCTAAGGTACGGAATTCCGGTGAGTTGAGCCTCGCTCACTATAGCATGTCTGGCTGCCAGGACGACACGTCGTATCTCTTCTTGTAGCCTTGACATGGCCAGTGGCGAAGCTAGAGCATATTAGAGGATGGTGCACTTGCCTTATGGGTGCATAGACATGTCTTATGAAGGGTGCATATATGATGAAATTTTAACCAAATTCAGTGTTTTCCCATTTTTTGGGGTGCATGTGCACCCCCTAACTTGTTTGTAGCTTCGCCCCTGGACATGGCTCCTGGGTTCCTGAGGAGCTCGACAAGCGCATACTCCCACTAGTAGAAAAGAGGTCTTTGCTGGCGCCCCCAAAAATAGCACATGCGGTTTTAGTTATCGTGCGTCAGTAGAAATAAAACGGTTACGAACCGCCACTGGAAATCGATAAAGTTAGCACATGCGGTTTTTGTAAACGACCTCGGATGTAAAAACTTTCCAAATAAAAGTTGTAAATCTCGAAAAGTTATGAATCTTTGTAGTTTATAACTTTTTCATTTGAAATCATCTTGTCGTTGAAAACTACGTTCAAATTTGTCAAATTTTAAATTCAAATTTTTGTAAACGATCTCGGATGGAAAAATTTGCTAAATAAAAGTTGTTGATCTCAAAAGTTATGAAACTTTGCAGTTTGCAACATTTTCATTTGAATTCGTTTAGTGGCTCAAACAATCAATTTACACTCGGTTTAGTATAGAATCTGAAGAACTAAAACGGAATATAGAACTAAGTGACTTATGGGTGGAGCGGTAGAGGAGGGTAGGTTGCGGGTTCGAATCACCACGAGAGCGCAGTTCATGATTTTACATGAAAAAATCCACTTCAGATAGGTTGCGGGTTCGAATCACCACGAGATTAAATAATATGTGCTTAAAAAATACAACTACGTGTCAGTTAAAATGCTCCACGCTTAATCAGGTTTCTAATGAGCAGTATTTACGCTTATGGCTACAAATTAATTTATTATGAAAATATATTTCGTAGTTAATCTAGTGATGTTTATTTAATATAAAAATTTGTCTATAATTGATAAAAACTTGGTATACTAAATCATAACGCTATTCGCTATTCTAAAATCGGAGACGGAGGTAGTAAAACATAATATAAAAAGTGGTTTCACATAAAAGGCTAAAACCTCACCATATAAAAACAGTTTAACATGTTAAGGGGTTCACGGCGCAATGATAAAGGCCATTGGTTGGGGGTTCTCACCCACGGTTCAAATTCTGGGTGCGACACTTTATTCTGGATTTATTCCAGATTTTTCGGCGCTATGCATTAAGTGGTAAGCGACGTTCCCGTCGACAGCGAGGCGCCTGTGGTGACTTCGTCAACTTCAAGATTTGCCGGCTCAGTCCTTCAAAGGTGCTCATAGGGGTAGGGTTTGCGTGCGTGTATTGTAACACCCTAAAAATTGGAATAGCAAAATAGATTTAAATTTGGTTTGAATTTGATTTAAAGCATTTTGTGAAGCATAGAATTAAATATATAAAACTTAAATTAATTATCATGTTAGGGTTTAACTTGTGTGATGCACTCATGCTCTTGCATTCTTTTTGTGTGGCTTTGCAAAACTTTAGAAAAAGGAATTCAAAATTCTTTTGAAAATCATTTGCAAATTCTTTTCTGAAAAATAAAAAGAAAATGAAAACCCTCACCTCTTACTGTTCTGGCCAGAGGCCCAGCCCGCGGCCTATCCCTCCCCCTCTCTCTCTTTCTCTCAGCTGGGCCGGCCCAGTCCACACCGCGCCCACGGCCTCCTCCCTCTCACTGCCAACCCTGGCCCGCATGTCGGCGCCACTCCCTTCCCTCTCTCTGTTTCACTGTCATCCCTGGCCCGCACGTCAGTTCTCTCTTCTTCCTCCTCTGCCGAGTCCGAAGCGGACTCCGCCGTGACGGCCGCGACGCCGCGTCTTCTCCGCGGCTACCTCCTCCGCGTGCCGCACCTCTCCTTCTCCCTTCCTCTAACATCGTGGCCCCGCTCGTCAGAGCTCTTCCCCTCTCTGCTTCGTGCCCGCCCCGGACTCCGCCGTGACGCCGAGTCCGCCGCAAGCACAACTGCCGCCGTGTTTTCCCCGCGTCTCGTCTCCGAGCTGGACTGCGCTCTCCGCCTCCTTTAAATAGCGGCAAGACCCTGCACCGAAGCCCCATCCGCTTGCCTCACACTGCCTCGCAACCGCCAGCCGCAGTGTCGCCATCGCCGCAGAGCACCGCCGCGTCGCGTTTCGCCGCCGTTCTGCGCTGCCGACCGCCCCAACCGCTTCGACGAGCACCGCAACACGTTCGCGTAAGTGCAGAACGCTTCCTCCCTCTCTTCTCTCGCTTAATTGCGCTCTGTTTCTCTCCCGCCGCCGTGCACCGAGACCACGCCACTGCCGGTCACCGCGGGTAGACTTCCTCGGTCGTCCACCGACCTAACCAAGCCTTGCATTCGCCTCGCGCGTGTGCGAGACACCTTTCCCCTCCGTTTTCTCGCTCGATTGCGCACTGGTTCGACTGCGCCGCCGTTGCAGACCTTCCGTCGCCGCCGTGCTCCGTCGTCGGGGTCTCCCGATCTACCCCGAGCCTTGCCATAACCCTAGACGCGCTCGCGACGTCATCCTCTATCTCCCTGTGCAATCCGTTTTGGAAACGGGGCACCGCAGAGCTCTAGCCCCTCGCGCCGCCGTGCTCTGGCCGCCGGCCATGGCCACCGCCGCGCCGCTCTGCTCTGAACCGAGGAAGAACCGCCGTGTTCAGCCCCCTTCTAATCTCCTCCCTCGATCTCTAATCCAACGGCTCACGTGAGCCGATACCCTTTCGCTCTGGCAATCTTTCTAAAGAGCCCCTGCTAGTTCCCCCCTAAACCCGCAGTCCAAAGCGTGCTTCAGCAGTACGTTTTTCCCTCGGGAAAACGTATTTCCTTTTTCTGAGTTCAGTTTAATCCCGAAAATAAATAAAAACCCTAATTCCTAATTTCCTTTTTACCCCTAATCTTCAAATGCCTATATTTTCTTCGTTTTAAATCCAAATCGACCCGTTCGAGTTGCGTTAGATCCGTATTTTCATGCTCTATCCAGTAGTATAGGTTTCACCTATGTTAAGTACTTTTGAAAACCAATGAAAATTACTTTGCTCTTGCTAAATCTATCTCTCTTCAAAATCCCGTTTTATCTCTAACTTCTTCGTTTTAGATCCGATTAGCGTGATTCTCGTATCTTTGTGATCGTAGTAAAGTATAGATCTGTTTTATAACATTTTCAAAGTCTTTCAATTGTTTTTGGTGTAATGTTCTGATCATGTCTTGTTTGCTTCGTGTATGATTGTTCGGATGATTGCGTGGTGATGTTGATCGAGTACAGCCGGTGAGATCTTCGTTGACCAAGAGTTCTTTGCAGCAGATCAGGATCACCAAGAGCTTTGGAATCAAGGCAAGTTTAACATGGGATCATCCTTGTTACCTATTCACCATAATTCAATCTAGTCATATTGCATGTGTCTAATTTGATTCCTATTAGATCTATGCCATAGCTTTGTTATCCTTTACCTTGTCACCATGGGTTTACATGCATATGGGTAGCCTTGCTATGCTTTACAATAATGGATCTTGAGATGAATCTTGACTAATGATATATGCAACAATGAGATAAAACTGGCTTTTGGTAGCAACATGGAATAGGACCCCACTGTAGGGCAAAAGCTGGGATTTCTAATACAACCATGAGTGCTATATGGCTCTGGCTTTAGTCAAGTATTAAGATTCGTACTAGCATGTTGGCAGTTCGTGAAAGGCACCTTTGCCGAGCTGGTTATGGGGTATAGCTTGTGTGGGGACCGCTGCGGGTGGTACCATCGGGGTGTCCCATATACCCCTTTGCATTGGGTTCGTAGGGTCTATCAACATGTTAGGAAGACTTTTGAAAGACTTCATAGTGTTCCCTGCCTACTCACCTTGGAAGTGTTATGGGAGTTATAAACCCGGGCATATGGGTAACATGGCTTGTGGGTAAAGTGTATAACCTCTGCAGAGTGTACATCTATCATGATAGCCGTGCTCACGGTTATGAGCGGCCTGGAAAACTCACAGTGTAGATGATCATGTTGTTTAATTGTTAATGATGCTTATTAATCTTATCATGTGGTTATTAATTGGGCTATGCATAACAAAAGCTAAGTGTTGGTAAAACTTGACCAAGTTAAAAGCAACCGTAGTACATCCAGTGTCAACCTTTTGAGCTTCATAACCCTATGTTACTCTTGCTGAGTACGTAAGTGCTCACTCTTGCTTTCTCAACCCCTTCAGATGGCTATGAAGGCTACCGTGAGGAGTACTAGGCTAGTGGTCAACCAGTCGGCGTTCCCTGTGAAGTGGAGCTTCGTCGCAAGAGTTATCTTTATATTCCGCTGTTATGTTATTTAAATATTATTCGTTATGTAATAAACACTCAGTGATGGTACAATTTAAAGATTTGTCGGCTTATGTGTGTGATTGATCTCTGGGCACACATGAGTTATTCATATTCAATTTTATCCTTAAAATTGGGTGTGACAAATTGGTATCAGAGCAAGTGTTGACTGTAGGACGCAAGCCTAGTTAGAATGGTCTTCTTACCTTCTCTTTTCTTGCATATATCCTTGCATATATATATTTGCTCAAACTGTTTATGCTACACTTGACTTACTCTATTGTGAAAATGTTGTTCTAATCTACCTGTATCTTGTCTTGGTTAAAGATGTCTGCTCTTCGCCGATCAGCTCGTCTCAGTTCCAGTGAACGTGTACCTCCGCCACAGGCTCCTGAACCACAAGCTACAATGGAGGAGTCCCAAGAAGAACCAGTGGAGGAAATCCATGAAATCTCCAGCAGCGAAGAGTACCAAGGGGAGCAAGCCCCCTTTACCCAAGAGTTGTTTCCCCTACTTCTGATGATGTCGTTGAAAACCTTCCAGAAGAGCCCGGGTGGATCCGCACAAAGTATATATGCGGAGGAGCAAACAGCAGTTACGCTCACTCCCAACTGGTGGAACTGGTGGGAGAATGCCACCCCGGACCTGAAGTTGCAACAATGTACACCTACAAGGAATACAAGCATCCCCTCGCCAATACCTATTGGAAGGCAAAGGTATACATCTGTGGGAGTGCCGGTGTGCAAGCAGCGGAACGAGTGGACTATACCTTTCACAGCTGCGTTGCACATCCAACCATCGAAGCAAGCATGAAGGATGCAGCATTCTGTGCATACATGGCTATCCACAACAAGTTCAGAGAAAGGGTTGCCAATACCCGACATCGCTTCATCCCTCGCTTCGATGCGGAGCAAGGTTGGATCACTGACGACCCTAACGGTGAAGGTGGTCCCGTTCTCAATGAGCTCGTTGACTTCGTCCAAGAAATGATGAGTATGTATGGACATCTGCTGGTGGAAACAATGACGCTACGCAAGGAGCTCAAGCATAGCTATCAACAGCAAGATGAGCTCCGTGAAGAGCTCGGGTTGCCTCCAAACTTCAAAAAGATCAAGAAGTGTTAGGGTTAGGAATCCCCTTTATAGTTAATCGTTAGATCGTGAGTCGTGTGTGTTAGTGTTTTTCTAAGTGTTTAGTTGTTTGTGCTTTTGCTAAATTGTGAGTTGGATCTTTGTAATGATTGTTGAGGTTGTGGGCCTGTCCACAACACTCATAGCTTAGGTTGGGTTCTAAAAGATCTTAATAAATAAAGTTACAGTTTTCTTCAATCTGTCTTTTTCAGACCTCCCTGTCTTGTTAATTTTGCTCTTTTAAATCTGAACGTCCTAAAATCACCAAAAATTAACCTAAAACATTAGACTTCCTTATCTTTCCATGGCCTCAAGAATCACCTTAATATCTGATCGGAGTTAAGAGAAACAATTCCTGCAAGTTGATGTTTCTGCGCAGTTTGGTAATCTGGACAGATCTGTTTAATCGAAGTTTATGACTAAGTTAATGTCAGAATCAGAAAAAGTCAGAATTACGAAAGTTGTAGATAATTTCTTTATCTTTCCAACCATGTAAGCTTTGCCTCTGTTTGAGTTCGGGAACTTCAGATATGACTGTTTTTCTAGACTGCTATTGTGCTGAAATCCAGAAAAGTTGCAGATTCGTCCCGTGTCAGGTTCTAAATTTGTTCTTATGATATATATGTGACAGATGCCTCGCACCAGGACTAACTCTGGATCCAACACCAGTGACAACAACAACGACAACAACAACAACCAGCACCCTATACCTCCACCACCTGTGATGACCCCGGAACAGATGCAAGTTCAGATGATGCAGACAATGCAAGCCATGATGCAGTTCATGCAGAATCAACCCCATCAACCTGTTGGAGCTCCACCTGTCAACAAGCGGAGGGAATTTCTGCAAGGACACCCTCCTGTCTTCTCTCATGCCAGTGATCCGTTGGAGGCGGATGATTGGTTGCGTGCGGTGGAGAAGCAACTCAACATCGCACAGTGCAATGACCAGGAGAAGGTTCTGTATGCTTCTGGTCAACTTCAAGGCGCAGCTCAGACTTGGTGGGAGACATATCAAGACGCTCGTCCCGGCAATGCCCCTGCTATCACTTGGGAAGAGTTTTCCCGGGATTTCAAGGCATGCCACATTCCAGAAGGAATCATAGAGTTAAAGCAAGAAGAATTCAGGAATCTTCGGTTGGGACAGATGTCAGTCAGCGAGTACCATGACAAGTTCTCGCAGCTAGCTCGTTATGCACCCAATGAAGTAAGAGATGATGCTGATAAGCAACGTCTCTTCTTGAAGGGAATCTACTATGATCTCCGGTTGCAGCTGAAGGGCAATACTTACCCGAATTTCCAAACCTTGGTGAATCGTGCCATCGTCCTGGACAATGAACGCAGGGAGATGGACAAGAAGAGGAAGCTTAGGGGACAAGCTTCTGGAAGCAACACTCGCCAGCGTCCCAACTATCCTCAGCAGGGTTACCAGCAGAGGTACCAAGGCTCATCCAACTTTGGGAACCGTAACCCGAACCAGCAACGTCCGTCTTTCCAGCAACAAGGTGGTTATACAACCCTCGTCAAGGCTCATCCAGCAGTACGCCAGTAAAGGCTAATGTTCCCCACACCCCCACTAAGTGCTTTGCTTGTGGTGAACCTGGACATCTTTCCTATAACTGCCCCAAGAAGCAAAACACGCCAAATCCTCCAAGTCAGAACAGCAACAACCAGAGAGGAAGGTACCAGCCACCCCCTCATAATAGGAGCGTGAACCACGTCTCCGCGGAAGCAGCTCAGGAAGCGCTAGAAGTGATGATGGGTACGTTCCTTGTTAACTCCATCCCTGCTACTGTTCTTTTCGATTCTGGAGCATCGCATTCTTTCATATCGCAAGCTTTTGTTAGAATGCATGGAACATCATTAGTAGCAATGCAAAATCCTATAATTGTGAATTCACCGGGTGGGGTTATGAGAACCGATTGTTACTGTCCATCGGTTACTGTTACCCTAAGGGGGTAGACTTCAAAGCTCAGCTTACAGTTTTGAGAACCGCTGGAATTGATGTTATATTGGGTTTGGACTGGATGAGGAAGCAAGATGTAGTGATCAAGTGTGATAAGAAGATAGTTGAATTGTCTACACCTACAGGAAACAGGATCAGTGTTGAAGTGGTCATGCAACCTCCACCGACAGCCGCCGTCAATCAGCTTGAGGAGTATGACAACCCAACAGATAGGGTTGTGGATGAATTTCCAGATGTATTCCCAGAAGACTTACCAGGTATGCCTCCCGATCGTGACATTGAATTTATAATTGAGTTATTACCTGGAACTGCACCTATAGCTAAAAGACCATATAGGATGGGAATAAAAGAACTAGAAGAACTTAAGAAACAAATTAAAGAGTTGTCGGATAAAGGTTTTATTCGTCCCAGTTCTTCACCTTGGGGTGCACCGGTTATCTTTGTTGACAAGAAAGATGGCAGTCAGCGGATGTGTGTTGATTATCGGTCACTCAATGAGGTCACTATCAAGAACAAGTACCCTTTGCCCAGAATCGATGATTTGTTTGATCAGTTGAAAGGTGCTTGTGTGTTCTCCAAGATTGATCTTCGGTCTGGTTATCATCAGTTGAAGATTTGTGCTTCAGATGTTCCCAAAACAGCATTCACTACGAGGTATGGATTGTATGAATATACGGTGATGTCATTTGGTCTTACCAACACACCTGCATACTTCATGTATCTGATGAACAAGGTTTTTATGGAATACCTAGACAAGTTTGTGGTGGTATTTATTGATGACATTCTGATCTACTCCAAGAACGATGATGAACATGCTGAATACTTGAGATTGGTATTGCAGAAGCTCAGAGAGCACCAGTTGTATGCAAAAAGAAGTAAGTGTGAATTCTGGTTGAAAGAAGTTTCTTTTCTTGGTCATGTTGTGTCTAATGGTGGAATATCAGTTGATCCTAGTAAGGTGGAAGATGTACTGAATTGGAAACCCCCAACCAATGTCAGCGAGATCCGCAGTTTCCTTGGTTTAGCTGGATATTATAGAAGGTTCATTGAAGGATTCTCTAAGCTAGCTAAACCTATGACCGCGTTGCTTGAGAAAGATGCTAAGTTTGTTTGGTCAGAGAAGTGTCAGACGAATTTTGAAGAACTAAAAAAGAGATTGACCACAGCTCCTGTGTTGACCTTGCCAGACTTGAGTCAGAAGTTCTCTATCTATTGTGATGCCTCTCGTCTTGGTTTGGGTTGTGTGCTGATGCAAGAAGGAAGAGTTGTTGCGTATGCTTCGCGACAACTGAGGAAGCATGAGTTAAACTATCCGACTCATGACTTGGAGTTAGCAGCTGTGGTTCATGCATTGAAGATATGGAGACACTATCTTATCGGTCATAAGTGCGACATCTACACCGACCATAAGAGCCTGAAGTATATCTTTACCCAATCAGATCTGAATTTGAGACAACGTCGTTGGTTGGAACTGATCAAGGATTATGATCTTGACGTTCACTATCATCCTGGTAAAGCCAATGTGGTGGCCGATGCTCTTAGCAGGAAAAGTTATGCTAATGAGATTCGGACGATACCTATGCCTGAAGAGTTGTGTGCTGAACTTGAGCATCTCAACTTGAGCATTGTTGCTAATGTTATGGAGATGGTAGTGGAGCCTACATTAGAAAAAGAGATTCGTGAGGGCCAGTTGCAAGACAAGAATCTGCAGTTGATAGTTGAAAACTTGAAGGAAGGAAAGTCACCCGGATTCCGGTTAGATGATAATGGTACACTATGGTATGGAAAGAGGATTTGTGTTCCTGACATCAAGTCTATTCGACAGACAATTCTGCGAGAAGCTCATGAGTCAACCTATTCAATCCATCCTGGAAGCACTAAGATGTACCTAGATCTTAAAGAGAAGTATTGGTGGGTTGGATTGAAACGTGATGTGGCAGAATACGTGGCAATATGTGATACATGTCAGAGGGTTAAAGCAGAACATCAGAGACCTGCTGGACTGTTGCAACCGATGAAGATACCTGAATGGAAGTGGGATGAAGTTGGTATGGATTTCATAGTTGGGTTACCGCGTACTCAGAAAGGTTATGACTCAATCTGGGTCATAGTTGATCGATTGACCAAGGTAGCTCACTTCTTGCCAGTTCGAACCACTTATACGGGAGCACAGTTAGCAGAGTTGTATATGGAAAGAATAGTATGCCAGCATGGAGTTCCAAAGAAGATTGTGTCAGATAGAGGAACCCAGTTTACTTCGCATTTTTGGAGGAAAGTGCATGATTCCCTTGGGACAGTGTTGAATTTCAGCTCAGCCTATCATCCTCAGACAGATGGACAGACAGAAAGAACAAATCAAGTGCTAGAAGATATGTTGAGAGCTTGTGCTTTGCAGTATGGTACCAGCTGGGATAAGTGTTTGCCCTATGCTGAATTCTCTTATAATAACAGTTATCAAGAAAGTCTTAAGATGGCACCGTTTGAAGCTTTGTACGGACGAAAGTGTAGAACTCCGTTATTCTGGAATCAAACGGGAGAAACCCAAGTGTTTGGACCAGATGCTCTAAGAGATGCAGAAGAACAAGTCCGAGTAATCAGAGATAATCTGAAGATAGCACAGTCTCAACAGAAAAGTTACGCTGATAATCGAAGAAGAGATTTGTCTTTTGAGATCGGTGATTACGTGTATCTGAAAGTATCACCTATGAGAAGTGTGAAACGGTTTAATATGAAGGGAAAGTTAGCACCCAGATATATTGGTCCGTTCAAGATTCTTGAGAGACGTGGAGAAGTTGCTTATCGGTTGGAGTTACCGGAAAGTTTGTCAGGAGTTCACGATGTGTTTCACGTAGCTCAACTCAAGAAGTGTTTGCGAGTACCCGAAGAACAGTTACCTTTGGAAGAACTAACAGTTAAGGAAGATTTGACCTATGAGGAATATCCGGTTAAGATTTTGGAGACAGCTGAAAGAGTTACAAGGAGTAAAGTCATCAAGATGTGTAAAGTGCAGTGGAATCGGTATACGGAAGAAGAGGCCACTTGGGAAAGAGAGGAAGATCTAAGAAAAACCTACCCTCAACTCTTTAAGTAAGTAAAATCTGGGAATCTCGGGGCGAGATTCTTTTAAGGGGGGTAGATTTGTAACACCCTAAAAATTGGAATAGCAAAATAGATTTAAATTTGGTTTGAATTTGATTTAAAGCATTTTGTGAAGCATAGAATTAAATATATAAAACTTAAATTAATTATCATGTTAGGGTTTAACTTGTGTGATGCACTCATGCTCTTGCATTCTTTTTGTGTGGCTTTGCAAAACTTTGGAAAAAGGAATTCAAAATTCTTTTGAAAATCATTTGCAAATTCTTTTCTGAAAAATAAAAAGAAAATGAAAACCCTCACCTCTTACTGTTCTGGCCAGAGGCCCAGCCCGCGGCCTATCCCTCCCCCTCTCTCTCTTTCTCTCAGCTGGGCCGGCCCAGTCCACACCGCGCCCACGGCCTCCTCCCTCTCACTGCCAACCCTGGCCCGCATGTCGGCGCCACTCCCTTCCCTCTCTCTGTTTCACTGTCATCCCTGGCCCGCACGTCAGTTCTCTCTTCTTCCTCCTCTGCCGAGTCCGAAGCGGACTCCGCCGTGACGGCCGCGACGCCGCGTCTTCTCCGCGGCTACCTCCTCCGCGTGCCGCACCTCTCCTTCTCCCTTCCTCTAACATCGTGGCCCCGCTCGTCAGAGCTCTTCCCCTCTCTGCTTCGTGCCCGCCCCGGACTCCGCCGTGACGCCGAGTCCGCCGCAAGCACAACTGCCGCCGTGTTTTCCCCGCGTCTCGTCTCCGAGCTGGACTGCGCTCTCCGCCTCCTTTAAATAGCGGCGAGACCCTGCACCGAAGCCCCATCCGCTTGCCTCGCACTGCCTCGCAACCGCCAGCCGCAGTGTCGCCATCGCCGCAGAGCACCGCCGCGTCGCGTTTCGCCGCCGTTCTGCGCTGCCGACCGCCCCCAACCGCTTCGACGAGCACCGCAACACGTTCGCGTAAGTGCAGAACGCTTCCTCCCTCTCTTCTCTCGCTTAATTGCGCTCTGTTTCTCTCCCGCCGCCGTGCACCGAGACCACGCCACTGCCGGTCACCGCGGGTAGACTTCCTCGGTCGTCCACCGACCTAACCAAGCCTTGCATTCGCCTCGCGCGTGTGCGAGACACCTTTCCCCTCCGTTTTCTCGCTCGATTGCGCACTGGTTCGACTGCGCCGCCGTTGCAGACCTTCCGTCGCCACCGTGCTCCGTCGTCGGGGTCTCCCGATCTACCCCGAGCCTTGCCATAACCCTAGACGCGCTCGCGACGTCATCCTCTATCTCCCTGTGCAATCCGTTTTGGAAACGGGGCACCGCAGAGCTCTAGCCCCTCGCGCCGCCGTGCTCTGGCCGCCGGCCATGGCCACCGCCGCGCCGCTCTGCTCTGAACCGAGGAAGAACCGCCGTGTTCAGCCCCCTTCTAATCTCCTCCCTCGATCTCTAATCCAACGGCTCACGTGAGCCGATACCCTTTCGCTCTGGCAATCTTTCTAAAGAGCCCCTGCTAGTTCCCCCCCTAAACCCGCAGTCCAAAGCGTGCTTCAGCAGTACGTTTTTCCCTCGGGAAAACGTATTTCCTTTTTCTGAGTTCAGTTTAATCCCGAAAATAAATAAAAACCCTAATTCCTAATTTCCTTTTTACCCCTAATCTTCAAATGCCTATATTTTCTTCGTTTTAAATCCAAATCGACCCGTTCGAGTTGCGTTAGATCCGTATTTTCATGCTCTATCCAGTAGTATAGGTTTCACCTATGTTAAGTACTTTTGAAAACCAATGAAAATTACTTTGCTCTTGCTAAATCTATCTCTCTTCAAAATCCCGTTTTATCTCTAACTTCTTCGTTTTAGATCCGATTAGCGTGATTCTCGTATCTTTGTGATCGTAGTAAAGTATAGATCTGTTTTATAACATTTTCAAAGTCTTTCAATTGTTTTTGGTGTAATGTTCTGATCATGTCTTGTTTGCTTCGTGTATGATTGTTCGGATGATTGCGTGGTGATGTTGATCGAGTACAGCCGGTGAGATCTTCGTTGACCAAGAGTTCTTTGCAGCAGATCAGGATCACCAAGAGCTTTGGAATCAAGGCAAGTTTAACATGGGATCATCCTTGTTACCTATTCACCATAATTCAATCTAGTCATATTGCATGTGTCTAATTTGATTCCTATTAGATCTATGCCATAGCTTTGTTATCCTTTACCTTGTCACCATGGGTTTACATGCATATGGGTAGCCTTGCTATGCTTTACAATAATGGATCTTGAGATGAATCTTGACTAATGATATATGCAACAATGAGATAAAACTGGCTTTTGGTAGCAACATGGAATAGGACCCCACTGTAGGGCAAAAGCTGGGATTTCTAATACAACCATGAGTGCTATATGGCTCTGGCTTTAGTCAAGTATTAAGATTCGTACTAGCATGTTGGCAGTTCGTGAAAGGCACCTTTGCCGAGCTGGTTATGGGGTATAGCTTGTGTGGGGACCGCTGCGGGTGGTACCATCGGGGTGTCCCATATACCCCTTTGCATTGGGTTCGTAGGGTCTATCAACATGTTAGGAAGACTTTTGAAAGACTTCATAGTGTTCCCTGCCTACTCACCTTGGAAGTGTTATGGGAGTTATAAACCCGGGCATATGGGTAACATGGCTTGTGGGTAAAGTGTATAACCTCTGCAGAGTGTACATCTATCATGATAGCCGTGCTCACGGTTATGAGCGGCCTGGAAAACTCACAGTGTAGATGATCATGTTGTTTAATTGTTAATGATGCTTATTAATCTTATCATGTGGTTATTAATTGGGCTATGCATAACAAAAGCTAAGTGTTGGTAAAACTTGACCAAGTTAAAAGCAACCGCAGTACATCCAGTGTCAACCTTTTGAGCTTCATAACCCTATGTTACTCTTGCTGAGTACGTAAGTGCTCACTCTTGCTTTCTCAACCCCTTCAGATGGCTATGAAGGCTACCGTGAGGAGTACTAGGCTAGTGGTCAACCAGTCGGCGTTCCCTGTGAAGTGGAGCTTCGTCGCAAGAGTTATCTTTATATTCCGCTGTTATGTTATTTAAATATTATTCGTTATGTAATAAACACTCAGTGATGGTACAATTTAAAGATTTGTCGGCTTATGTGTGTGATTGATCTCTGGGCACACATGAGTTATTCATATTCAATTTTATCCTTAAAATTGGGTGTGACATGTATTCGTAGGGGCGAGTGTGCGTACGTGTTGAATGACTGCGTTGTACTGTGTAATCTCAAAAAGGTTGTGGTGACTTCGTCAACTTCAAGATTTGTCGGCTCAATCCTTCGAAGGTGCTCATAGGGGTAGGAGCGAGTGTACGTACGTGTTGATTGTCTGCGTTGTACTGTGTATTCTTAAAAAAAACAGTTTAACATGGATTGTCGTGGCCTATCGGTTGGAGGACTAGGGTGGGATATTTGTTTTTTATGTGACCAGTTTGTCCGAATTGTATACAAATCATCTACACCCACCAGTTGTTCGAGCCTTTGTACAGAAATTGGCACATGCATGTGAAGATCTTTTTTATGTCAGAAGAAGAGAACTTTATCTTAAAAAAAATGTCAGAAGAAGAGGTGAACTGAAGATGAGACATTGGAAGTGAAATCCTCAACATCGGCCTTGTATCGTTAATTCGTTATATGGGCAGGCGGTCCCACGGCGAGTTGCTACTTATGGGTGAGCCGGACGAGTCGGCCCACCTACCTGGATTCTGCCTGGACTCAACTCTCCAAGCATTAATCTCATCAAGAGAGAGAGAGAGAGAAAAAGTACTAGCCATGCTTGCATTCATTGGTGAATCGGTGTTTATTGTTAGATAAAGGGATTATTTTCTTAATCTAAAAAATAGTGTTATGAAAAAAAAATCTAAAAAAGATAAAGGGATTAAAATCTAGCCTCTGCATCCATATTTCATACATGAATGTACATAGCCAAAGACCAAAGTGAATCAGTGATAACAATAGATAATATATACAGTAAGTACATTGGTACCGCACATGTGATTCGATCACAACTAGCTAGCTAGGAGCGAATTGCTGCTAGCGTGTTCCTGATGTATGACATGGTAGGCCGCACTTCAGGATCGTCTTGAACGCAACGGAGGCCTAGATGAATGCATCTTTCCACCTCTCCTCTAGGAGCATCATCACCCATTCTTGGATCCTTCAACTGCTCTGAAGTTCCCTGAGTCCAGTGTTGACGAACCTTCACCGGCCAAAAGTAAGAAATAATAACTTCAAGCTTGACAGTAGTGAGAAGGAAATAGCCACAAATATATAAACCTGACATTTTCATCATATCTAAAATCTAGAGTGTGCAACTAATTCGGCTGAGTGTGTAACAGCTTTTTTTGGTTCTATTACAGTATTGCTAATTAATAGAGATCTTCTTTTTCTTTTTCTTTTTCTTTTTCTTTTTCTTTTTCTTTTTCTTGCTGGGGTTCGACAGGTAGAGTAACGTTGTACAGTACTTACATATGTCTGAAGGTCATCAGCATCTTCTCTATGAAACGACGTCGCTTTGCAGCCCGTAACAATCTCCAGGAGTACTATGCCAAAGCTGTACACATCGGACTTCGTCGAGTACGATTTGCGGTACAGCAACTCAGGAGCGCTGTATCCACTGAGTACAGTACAATTCATTACTAGTTAGTAAGGACACTGTCACTGATGGGTTCTTCCTGCTGCTCATCACAAGTCTGAAAGAAAACTAAATGGAACAAAACAGTAAAGGAAAGTGCAATAATATAATGAACTCACTGTGTTCCCTTGAAGCTCTTCACCTTCCCTTCAGACTGGCCTTGATCAAGCACAGTTGCAAGGCCGAAGTCTGAGATTTTGGGAGTCAAGCCATCGCTGAGTAGGATATTACTAGGGTCTATATCGCGATGAACGATTCTGCAGTGCTCATGCAGATATAGTAATCCTTCACAAATCCCTTGCATGATGTGAAGACGTGAAGGCCAGTCCGGGACGTCATCTTCAGCTGCAGGTATCAGATTCAGATTCAATTCAAAGGCTGGTAAGACAGACCATCATATCTGCATCTTATAGAGATGACTCTATTCTGATGATAGTTATCAAATTATGAACCACTTATATAGGAGTACAAGAAAAGCATACCAAACAGAAGTGCGTCAAGGCTACCACCGGGCATATATTCATAGCATATTACGTTGTCTTTATTCCCTATGCAAGATCCCATCATCCTTATGATGTTCGGATGGTCAAGCCTCGCAAGGATCTTCACCTCATTCTTTAGCTCCTCAAGCCCCTCTTCTGTTTTTACTCTTTTGATTGCCAGATCGCCAACATTTGGTAGTGTTCCCTGAGCAGTGCCAAGGATGAAGACAAATTCTTCATACTAATTTGATAGAGTACTCACAGCCAAAACTCCAAAAAGGAAAACCAGTTTAAGTACCTTGTAGATGGTCTTAGATTGGGTAGAAATGATACTATTTTTTTCAGCAAAGTTGTTGGTGGCGACTCTGATAGCATCCAGATCTAAACTCTGCGCAAGGTGGGCTGTAAGCTTAGGCGCTGGTGCATGCTCATGTCCTGTTCCAAACAATTCTGGTTCTGATTGCACAATTTTTTTTTTCACGAATGACATGATATATACAAAATCCTGATCGTACATAAAAATCGTGAATGATGAATAGTAACCGTACGTACCAAGTGCTAGTGGTAAATGCTTTCGTCGGCTTCGGCGATAACAAAGTGCTAGCAATGCAGAAATAAGCAGCAGCCCTCCAACAACAGAGACAGAGGCAATGATAGCAGTTTTTCTATCTATAAAAAGAAGAGCAGGGATCCATATTTAGTATAATAAACTACTAAATAAACTCTTACATTGATAGGATCATACAAATAATCATCGAAACATACCTGTTTGAGATGGATTATCATTACGAGAAACCCGAATGTACAAATCACCGATCCCTACGGCAAGCTGAGCAGTATCAAGCAGATCACCTGACCAGACGACACAGTCAGTCCCTCCAATCAGGGCGTAAGCATTGCACGAGCAGTTTCCTAAGCACAACTTCTTGCAATCATCCAAGCTCTTGTCTTGAACCACGGTGGCGTTCTGTGTGTCAGGCACCTTGACAGGTGAGAGTCTGCTAAACCCATTCGCTGACGAGCAAGAAAACGATGACACGCTCCTCACGCAGCCACCGGCGAAGTTCCTCTGGTCCCAATCCATCGGTGACTTGGGGACGAACTCCGGCAAGCATTGACAGACGGCATTGGAGCAAATGGCGTTGGGGCCGCAGAACGCGTAGGTATCACACTGAGACTGGGGCCAATGCCAGTACTCCTGCCAGTCGTTGTTCTTCGGGTTAGTGTTGTACCAGCGATAGGCAATGCCATTTGGCCTCACGACAAGTCGCCACTGGACTGATGTGTTCAAAGCTTTGAATGAGTAATACGCGCTGCCTTCACGCTCAGTCATGTTGAACTCCACCTCGTTGGTCCCCTTGAGATATGGCTGGCCATTGAAGCCCTGGCCGTTCCATGGACCAGTCCTGTACTCCAGTTTACTGCCATTGAACAGGAGCAGTTCAGGCAGTGGTCTCTTATCATCCATTCTGATGGTGTAGTCCCCGGAAGATGGGTCTGATTCGCTCTTCCATGATCTGAGCTGCAACATGCTATTATCCGTCGTGTCGTACCCGATTTTCATGCCGGACAACATTGTGTCGCAGGGAGAATCAAAACTTCGCCATAGTTCTCGACCTGGAGTGCTCCCTGTCCCAGACATGGTGGTGGTGTCGCTGATGACGAGGTTACCAGAGTCGAGAAGAAAAGCCTGCAGACTGTTGGTGGTGTCGAGTGAGCCGGTTGACCATACGGTGACCCCGCTTCCTCCTCTTCTTGTATCAGCGAGGACAAGAGAATTCTGGCTGAAGGCAAGGCTTGCATTGCCTCCCTTTATTGGGTTGTCACGGTTTGCCACCCAGACGACTGTTCGAGGCCCTATGTAGTTGTACCATATTCCTAGATATGTGTTGTCCCCATTTGGGAAGAAACCCAACACGAAAATACCTTGTGCTGAAACAAGTGTTTGGCCAACTTGCAAGGATTCCCCAACGGCCAGCGAGCCATCTGGAACAAGACATATATTTCAAGATAAGTTGAAAAACTGTGAGAATTAATGAGTCAAGAAAGAATATATATATACTGCGATAATTAGGCCTTCCGCAGTGTTGAGTGAAGCTAGAAATAAAGCCATGTCCCATCACAGTTTTTGGCATCGCTCAACAAGAGCCGCAGTGGTGAGCACCACTTCCCAGATCTACCACTAGCAAGAAAGGAAGGAGAGTGGTACGGGAGTTGGTGTGTGAGCAGAGAGCCACCAGCAACTTGGGACAAACAAAACATTTTTTTATTAAGTGAGCACCGGTTCCTGAAGATGAACCGCTCCCAAAATTTCAAAGACAGGCATCATATGTTGTAGTGTGTAGAATGAAGCCCAAACACTCTCTCTCCTTTCCAAGCACCACTAAAACATACACTGCGGAAGGTCTTACTATGCTAATTTATAAGACAATTACTATACTAATTTAAGAGATTGTAGTAACTCATTAACGTTAAATAGAGGCGGTATTTTGCACAATTTATACTACACGTACTGGACCCAGACCCATTGGCATGTTGTTAAAGTACAGTTATTATTGGCCAGTTCGGCAGCCATCGATGCAGCTCGCTGCATCAGCTACAAGTTGTGGCTGCAATTTGCGCTCAGCGGTTAGTGTAGTAGCAGCAAGCTGCAGCGAACACTATCATACCATGAATAAAGAACAACATGCATGTCACTGTCATCAGTGCCATAGCAAGCTGGCAAGGAAGGGTTTGTACTACATACTGATTATTGCACAATGGACCACACTCAGACAAATCCAATTAACATTGGACCACAAACTACACTCATGCATAGAGGACTGGAACACCTTTAAATCTGGGTCCCCTTTGGAACAAAAGATTTACAATACACAAGAATGGAAAACCGTAGGAATGACAAATCCTATAGGATTTCAAAACAAAGGAAAATTTAGAAAAAAGATGCCTTTGGAAACATTGCAGGGAAACCCATTGGAAACAAAATAATGAGTCTCTCTAGCTCATGTTTAGTTTCCTCCAAAATTCCTTTAGAATGCCCTAAACCATATGAATTTCAAAGGAATTATTGCCCTATTGAGAAGAATTAACTAAACCATTCCATGCGCGAACAAATGACTCTACAGAGGATTAATTGTGTACTTAGAGAGAGAGACAGAGAGGTGTACTTTGCGGCTGCGCCCCAAGTAGAGTAGCAGCAGCGAGCAGCAGCAGCGAGACGTGGAGGAGCACGGCCGCCTTGAGCATCGTCTCAAGCCATCAGCTATGCAGGCCTGGAATGGAATGGAACAGAACAACTGATGAAATGGCGAGCCTAGCGTAGCATAGATCCTGCAGTCCCACGCTCTGTATGTGTTATAGTATGAAGTAGGAAAAAAATCATAACAAAAGTCTGTTTTAGTATTAAAGAGATACGACAGTATGTGAGGTCTGTATTAAAAGATATTTGCATCAATTTTTCTGAATCGACTTGATGAATTTTTGCATCCACGGAATTTGGAAGTGCCCTAAGTCAAGTGAAACTATTAAACCAAGGATTTATATTTAGATGGGAATTGATGATGACCTGTGATGACTTGTCCTACGTACATATCTTCCTAGCCGTACATATATTGTGGTTGACATCATCTAGACCAACCCATCCTAGACTGTCTCCAATAGGAGATCTATTGGGTACTCAAATCTAAAATGGGTCTTCAGCACAATACCTATAGCATCCAAGAGTACCTATGTAGAATACCTATTTTGGTTGCTAGGGAGGGCATAAACTAAATCTGAGTATACTCACCCTGAAAACTCATTTGCAGAAATAGTTGAGTTGTCTTTTGGGTCGTGTTATTAGAGAAGATTAGAAATGAGTATTGAACCATTTAACTGTAGCGCTACCTAAAGGATAAATGGGTGTTATATTTTGGGTTATGGCTATTGGAGATAGTCTAAGGTCGTCGTCTGTCAGTGGGAACACGGTAACACATATGGTGCTGTTTGGTTGCATTATTAGTAAATGTCAACGCAAACAATAACTGAAGACACTACAAATGGAAACAAATTAAACGATTACTGACTTTGTTTGGTAAAAAACGAGACCGGGACCGAGGACTTGTCTTCAAGCTCTGCGTGCTGCATCTGTTTCCAGAAGTTCCGAACAGAAAGACCAAGACAAAGACCAAATTTGCGCAGCTCTTGACAGTTCTACGGCGAGAGGCATGGTCGACGGTGACAAGGCTGAGGCATGATCTTTAAGTGACAAGGCTAAGGCAGAGAGGGAGTGAAGGAGCAAGAGGGAAGAGCAAGCAAGGAGCAAGAGAGGACTACCATCGACGATGAGGCCGCGCATGGTCGTCAACGAAGTTGGTTCCAACCAAACATTAGTATCGGTACCTGTTACCTTCTGTAATCTGCTTACATTACATTTGAAAGCAGGAATGACTAAAAGAATAGTAGTACTATAGTAGTTCGGATCGACGTTTCCTGACTTGGAAGCAGAGAAGGTAGACAGCAGACTTGACCTAGCATGCATTACCCCCATTCTAGAATGCACGTTCACCCAAATATGAGGTTTAAACGACCTTGATACTTCCCTCATGATCTGGGCCTCAGGTTTGCTAAAAGGAGCAATACCAGGATTCCCATCATATATATGGGTCATAGTTCTATAATACATGAAAAAACACACAAAAGAAAAATCAATAGACTGATAGCATGCATATTTTTATGAATCTGAATCTCTGATTGGACCCAACAAGAAACATGTAAGATAAAAGAAAATAATGAATCTGTCACATATAAAAGTGCACTTGCTCAAAACCAGCAAATGACAACGTTGGCAAGATTAAACCTCAAGTACACAACAATGACCGAGGAATATATATGGTAATGCATGGGCAAAATCTAATTTTTGACTCAAAAAACCAGTATATGCCAATAAGCCTATTTTTTCCTGCTGTAGTACATTTGATTTGAACTACAGAGGTTCATCCAGTGATTCCACAAAACCACAAAACATAGACATATGTAAAAAGATCTGCAGAACACACAACCCCAAAACAGCCATGGAATATACATGGTAATGCATGAAAAACACATAATTATCCAATTCTCCATAGAACTTATGTGCTTGATATGAAGTAGAACTACACAAGCTTGTCAAATAATTACACAGATCTAACTGTGAAACATGGAAACACACACACACACACACAACGAGCTGCTGCTAGCCAAGTCCAGTTCAAGATATAATTTCAAATAATCAACATGCAAATGAGGAGAGGTATGCGATTTTTTCTGTGAAAATTGAGATGCTCACCTTTTCTTTCTTTCCACAGTCAACACTCCAATTTCTGTTAAGATCAGCTCTTCTTACTGCCACAGGGAAATATATAAAAACTGCTTGCAGCAATGAATTTGTGAGAAATGGACCAATCACCGTTTCTCCTATTACAAAGCTCCCCTTCTTCAACATGTTTGCGACCATTCATATTTTCCATTGGCACAACCTAAAATAGAAAGTTACATGTGAAAATCATTACAACTCCTGACACCAAGATGTGATCATGTACAGATAGAGAACAATAATAAACAAAATAGTGGGAGGGGAAACAAACAGGACACAAGAAAAGGTGAGAATAATAAGCATGTCGACATGTAATGATAATGCTTCTACTTTCAAGGTCAGATCCATATTATTTAAACTAGAACAACATAATCGTCATCCTAATACTCCATCCAGTACAACCACCATACTGATTATCAGGCCTTCTGTTCTCGTTACAACTTAGATTGAGTAATAGCAACTAATCATGGTGCACTACAATTTTAATAATGCAAGCATGACAACATGAAGCTCATGATCTCGATACTGGCACATGGACAGCACCCTGAATTTAAATACCTTACATATATGCACCTAGGAGGCTAGGATCCTTTTGAAAGAGAAGATCCTGCTCAATGTTATTCTAGTCCGGTGCAGGCATAACAGGACAATGACCACATTTATAAAATGTGTTCCATAATTTATTAACAATTATTTAAGAGCTGAATGCAAATAAGGACTTACTTTGATCACAAGGTTCTCCAGCAGTTTCTCAAAAGACGAAAGATCCACACCAGCGATCTTAGGCTTCTCCGTTAAAATATAGAGAAGACATAATGCAACTTCAGAAGTAATAAGTTCTCTGCCATGCCGCCCAAAGCTCTGGAAGACAATCAACATTTTCTGTCAAAACCGCAAGGTATCAATAATTTAATTTACTAATCAGCATGCAAATACTAATTAAAAGACATGTGTTTATTAGTTTTTTTTCCCTTTTCGCTGTGCACCATTTTCCCGTTTTACTAATCAACATAAAGAAAAATTTCCCATTTTCCCTTTGTTAGAGTAATAGGAATAGTACCATATTATCTAGTCACAAGAGGTGTTAGTCCTATGTACCCTATATAATCAGCCCATGAGGCCCAATGCAAGATATCCAATATTCCACCAATTATATTCTCTTACATGGTATCTTTCGCCTAGGTTTAGATCCTAACCCTAGCCGCCGCCGATTCCGCCGCACGCCCCCGGGGAGGGATCAATCTCCGCCGGGGGCAGCGCCCTTGTTTAGGCGCCCGATCCTATTGATCCGGCTGCCATCATCGTCGTCGTCACGCAGCAGACCGAGATCTTCCCTCGTCGTCGGGCCGCCGCCGCCTCGTCGTTGGGCCGCCGTCGCTGTCTCGTCCCCGGACTCGTCGTCGGGCCGCCGTCTCGTCCCCGGACTCGTCGTCGGGACGCCGCCGCCGCCTCGTCCCCGGACTCGTCGTCAACACCTTCTTGATCTTCGTTGCATGGAGGCAGATGGATCTCGCCCCGTCATGTGCCGCCGTGGTGGCGGTCAGGCCAACAACACGATTCGATCATGGGCTGTCATGGAGGCAGTCAGATCAAGCTTGTCGCTGTTATCGAGCGGATCTGCCCATCTCCACCATGTCGACCCCATCTGCGTCGACGTCTTCGACGCTGCGCGTCCACGACACGTCGTGCGCCCCGCACGGTCCGATCGAGGTTGGGTACATCCAATGGTGTTGTATCTTTTTGGTTTGCCCGATCACTGATCGGGATTGAGTCGCCCATCGCCCGTTGACCTTGCACGTACTACTCCGGCATCGCGCCGAGTCGTACATGCATCTTCTCCGAGCAACGAGTCTGCATGCTTGCTGCTGTGTCGCCTCATCGGGCCGCAGCATCGCCGCCCGTGTGTCCGCTTCGCCGTTGCATCTACATCGCCGTCCCCTGTGCATCGACGTTTGTGCTGCGCAATCTTTGATGCGTCGTTCGTCTGCGTCTGCATAAGATCTTCGTCCTGCTGATTGGGTCTTCGTCATCGAGCTGCCACTACCAGCGCTGTCGCAGAACCCTGTTCGCCGGCCACCCCTCGCGTCGTCGCTGAGCCATGCTCGCCGACGTGTTCTCTACCGCATTGCTTCTTCTTCGTCCAGCACAACCACGTCACGTTACCGTGGTTGGTGCCCTCTCCCTTGTACGCCCGGTATTGGCAACACCGACGCGTGCTTTCGTCCCCGATGTGCTGCTGGGTCTGGCAAATCCAGCCAGCGCATCGGCGCAGAGGTGGCTTGACTGCATCGACTTCGGCATCGACCCTCCCGTTCCCACCCCGTCTGCCTCGATTGCATCGTCGCCTTTCGTCTACATCTTCGACGGCCCTGACCGCGTCGACTTCGGCATCGCCCCCTTCCACGACGACTGCCTCGACGCGTCTCCGTCATCACCATGGCGCCCCTTGTGCGCCTACGTCTACAGCTCCATCGACACGGCAACCCGACCACAACTACGTCGACCTCGGCAATCTTCAGCACGACTTCTCCGACCACGGCTATTGCGCCCTCACGCTCGGCTACCTCGACATCGGCATAAAGGGCTACCGCCTTGCATGAGGACTCATCGGCTTCTTCTCTAGCCACAGCATACGCGATGCATCGACTGTTATGACTGCGGGGGGATGTTAGCTTGTCAGCTTCTTCTCCAGTCTCACCGTCTGTAACGCTCCCGCTGTGACTGTGGGGGGATGTTAGAGTAATAGGAATAGTACCATATTGTCTGGTCACAAGAGGTGTTAGTTCTATGTACCCTATATAATTAGCTCATGAGGCTCAATGCAAGATATCCAATATTCCACCAATTATATTCTCTTACTCCCTTTTTACTAATCTAGAAAAAAAATCCATTTTCCCTTTTTACTAATCTAATTTTTTTTTCTCTTTTCCCTTGGTGTGATCGATCTGAAAAAAACATAATGAAGACTTGCTATTTAAAAATCTAGATTTCTTTTTAATACAAGAATATTCCATGTGTTGCTCTGGTTTGGGAAAAGCATTACTCAAATGGTAAATTACAAAATCACACCATGAAGGGCTCGTTTTGGTGGAGAGATATACTTAAACTCCTTGAAAGTTTCAAAAATGTGTCCTCTGTCCAAGTGCAAAATGGAAGGTCTTGTCTCTTTTGGAGTGATACGTGGATCCAGCAGGCTCTGAAATTAGAATATCCTGAACTTTATTCTTTTGCAAAGAACAAGGCCAGATCCATCTTCTCCCAACAACGTCCTGAAGTTTTATTCAGTCTTGCCCTCTCTGCTGAAGTTTTCCAGCAACTTCAAATTGCCCAGTCTTTCATGGACCACTTCCCTCTGACTGATCAGCATGACAGATGGATGTCTTTGGGTGGAAATTTCAAAGCAGCAAAAGGCCAAAAGCTTATAAGTTCCTAATTGGACACAGACCAAGTCCCACCAGCATTCAAATGGCTGTGGAAGTGCTTCTGTCAGCCCAAACACAAACTGTTCTTCTGGCTGTTAATGAAAGACAGACTGAGCACAAGAAACATTTTGAGAAGGAAAAATATGAGTCTAGATTCTTATAATTGTGTGCTCTGTCAATCTTCTACAGAGGAAACATCACAACATTTGTTTTTGTATTGCCTCCTGGAATCTTATTGGAATCCATCTACAGTCAAATGCGGATTTAGCAACAGCAATTGACCAGGTCAGGGACCAGCCTCACCCCTCCTTTTTTATGGTTACTACAACTCTGATGTGCTGGGCAATCTGGTAAGTAAGAAATGATTTCATCTTCAAAGGAATTCAGCCGAGTATCCACTCAACCAAAGAAACCTTCAGAACAAGAGCTAGACTGACTTTGACTTTTGATTTATGGTTCCAAAACCTTTTGTATTTTTGTAATTTCCTCTGACTTTTTTCTCTGTTAATCTTTTTGTATCTGAACCTTCTGGTTTCTTTTATTTATGATTAATAAACTGCCTGTAGGGGCCCCAAAGCCCCTCCAGTTTCATCAAAAAAATATTGGAATGGAAAACTCATATTTGTTCCTGAGACATTGGATCAATCTGCCCAGCAACTTTTGAGTGAAGCATAGGTTTGGGGAGAGAAGGTGAATAAATCTTAGTTGGAAACTGACCGGAAGGATATGAACTTTCGAGCCATTATCCATGCTGTCCTTCACGTGATTAAATATAACTACAAACAGCTCCGCCTCTGCGGAATAGCCGTTGTTGCTTGTTCTGATAGTGTCCATCCGCGGAATACTGTTGGAGACAAAGCAAACTGACCAAAAGACAATTTGCACAAGAACAGCGAAACCACTCACCCTCAATTTGTGGGAATGCCGAGCAACCAAAGCCTTGATTTCACGCAGAAGAGAGTCACTTGCAAGAAAAGGGGGGAAATTAGTGTCCGCCCCCGCTCGCCGGCCGCCGGCAACGTCTCTGCCCCCGCGACGTGGATCCAGGCCCAGCGACCTCCTGTGATTTAATCACTTCCCTGTTCCTGCGGGCCTGTTTGGTTCCCACTCCTAAGCTAAACTGGCAATCATTTTTGGGACTAAAATGTCAAATAATAAACTAATTAAAAGGTGATTAAAAACACTTTAGTTTCACTAGTTGTTTCGAAGGTACTAAAAAGTGACTAAAATATTTTAGTCTACTTTAGTTTAGGACATGGGAACTAGATAGGCCTTATGTCTGCAATTCGTAAATTATTATTTTCGATCTACTTTTTTTTTGTAGTTTTTAATTTTCTTTTCATGCAGTGGATGATTCTCTTAGGCCTTGATTAGATGAAAAACTTTTAAAAATGAACTTTTGTTTGTATTTAACAATTATTGTCCAATCGTAAAGTAACTAAGCTCAAAAGATTTGTCTCGTAAATTACAGATAAACTATACAATTAGTTTTTTTTACCTATATTTAATACTCCATGAAGAATCTTGTAAAATTTTAGAGTTTTGAAGGCATCTAAACAAGATAGTAGATGGCGTCTTCTTTTTCCATTCTTGATCATCTGAGAGTGAAATAAATGAGAAAATAGGGAGGTAATGTGAGCCCGAAGCCATTTATTAATAGTAAAATGTAATAATAGAACTTGAGTAGTTAAGTAGACTATACAATGTTTTATTGTTATTATTTGTAATATGCATTATTATCATTTTTAATTTAAAATAGTAAAACATATATGCGTATAGAATTCTTTAGAAAAATGTATTTGCGTATCCGTATCGTTCGGATACGCTGCGTATCGTGCCACATAGAAAATTACTATGTCATCACATAGGAAGAAGAAGAAAAAGGTGGACACTCGATGAACTAAGCAACAAGTTAAGCATCTTCAATAATTTCCTAAATTTTCCTCTTAAGAACTCTCAATTCCTAAAAGTTATTGGAAGAAAACAAAGGCTTATATCACTTTAAAAAATAAAAATTGGTTCCATTTGGCTTTTTTGGGGTCTTTTTTCACGCGAAGGGCTTGCTGCTCGCGCATACCTGCCAGCGTGGCCGGCCAGCAT
Organism: Microstegium vimineum; assembly: GCA_022036555.1. Taxonomy (NCBI): domain Eukaryota; kingdom Viridiplantae; phylum Streptophyta; class Magnoliopsida; order Poales; family Poaceae; genus Microstegium; species Microstegium vimineum. The sequence goes on along the minus strand of CM039122.1, from coordinate 959,312 downwards.
GCGAGCGTGGCAACACACGGCCAAGCGCACATCAGAGGCTACTTTGGAGCTATAGGCGACTGCGCCAGGGCGGGCGAGTGTGGCCGTCATGAACAACTACTACCGGCCTAGAGCGCGGCAGCGCGAGCGAGTATGGTCGTCGCGGGATTTTACGCGAAACATGATGGTTTTTACGCGGGACTAGCTATAATGTGTGAATTGTGCAATGCTTGAAATAAGAAAGAGAGTGTTTGAGCATCGGAGTGCACGCTGCAGCTATATGCTTGGAGAAAAAAATATTGGCATCGAGGAACGTTAGTGATTCAGTACTGAGAAAGTACCGAGAGGAGAAAAGTGAATGCATGTATGTATCACTGTTTGCTTTTTTAATGGACCTCATATTGATACTTGCACATTGTATGGTTTTAGACCGATGTTGAATACATAATGTGTCAGTGAACATCAATGCTCACTACTGTGGGTAGTACGGTGAATTTTTGTTTCGTCGTCATCGTATATCGGCGCCTCGTCAGACAGCCAATTATTTATTAGTTCTGAAATCTCAGGAACTTTCATCACGACGACAGGTGACCGGCCACGGCAAGGTCAGCTGAATTAATGGTTTTGTACTTTTGTTCCATATGCATGGGGCCAGAGGCGGCCTTGTCAGATCAAATAGATAGACTATGGATCCCCGTGGGTCCATAGCTACGATGATCAATATAGCTATACGATGGATAGAGTTATACTGACAACTGCTATGGAAAGCTTCAGGTTTTTCATTAGTTTTTTTTCGAATACGTAAAAGACTTGTGCATCATTGTATTTAAAGTAGAAGAGAGTTTTTACAATGTGCCTTGGCGCCGATCGGGGGTTTATAAATTTCCACGCACACCGCACCCTCCTCTTAAAAAAAAACTTAACGGACTACTTTTGCAACAGACAACTAAGTTTGCAAGACTCTTAAATAATTTCCAGTGCGAACAATGTGTCCGCCCCTTTCCTCTTGTCGCCTTACCATCTACTTCTCCATCGATCCCACCAAGAAAGCAAGGTTGGATCACCGACTTACGAGGCGTCTGCTCCGAGAACCGCTAGGATGGTCCACCAAATCTGTCGTGAAAATTCAGTTCTTCCCACATATATGAATTTGTCTAATTCACAATGCAGCCAGATGTAAGATTATTTTTTTGGCTGATACTTAAATGCACATGTACGTGTCGATTAGGTGCACACATTGAGCTGCTGGTCTGTGGGAGAACTACTACTATGATTGAGACGACTACTACTGTAACTAACTACTACCTCTACTACCAATATAACTACAAAAACTACCATTACTAAGTACACACGTACCTTAAGAGTACCATTACTAAGTACACACGTACCTTAAGAGATGGAGGAATTTGGAGAAACCACAGAGGAGGAAGGGCAATGAACCAAATGATGACTTCACTTTGGTAAGTCAACATCCTCGGTTCCATGTCGCGTGGGAGGTCCTCAAGAGAGTTGGCAGACCAGAGCTCAGTGGAGGTGACTGACCTTGTCACCTAACACCTCGTCATAACAAGAGGGTGTGGCATGTGATGGTGAAGCCAGCACCGACTTTGACCCCCGGTACATCCAGCAACGCGACAAATTGGGAGGATGGAGGGAGGCGGACCAAGGTGACAGTAGGGGTGGGATCGAACATGTCACCTCATAGGATGCCACGGTTGTAGTCGATCCAGCACAACCAGTTGCGGAAAGGGATGACGGTGTCGCTCTGCCAGCGAAAATCATCAGTGCTTTCGCTGCTGAGAATTCTTGTGCGGGCAAAGTTCCATTTGCAGTCAGAAAAATCAGCTGATGTTGATCTCAGCCACAAGATGTCTGCATAGACTTGAGAGTGATTACGCCCCTTCATCAAAAGTTTGGCTTCTGCTACCACAAAGTCTTTGCCTCGGCACAAGAGGCCCGTGATTGCGACAGACAGCATACGCTGTGCAGGAGGGGGAAAAGTAGGACTGTGCGAGATTGGCGGCCATCGCAGCGGACATGATGATCACTCAAGTTGGATAAGGTACAATGGGGGAGTAGTTTGAGTGAAAGATCGGAGGCGCTGAAGATGAACAAGTCCTGCACGGGAAGTTGTTGATGGTCGCTGATCTTACCGACGCGAAAAAGGGCTAGATGTTGGTGGGTCGAAAGGATTGAAAGCAGCTGTCTTTCGGGTCACCCAGGAAATCCCGGCAGGTACGCGTACATGCGGGAGATCGCCGGGGGGCTCCGCAAGCTTGAAGGCGATGCTGAAGGGGGCGTTCCACGAGGTGGTGCCGGACGTTCTGATCGGGGCCTTGCTCTCGTCCGGGAAGGATGACTCGTCGTAGTCCCTGCGGGAGACGAAGGGCTCCATCAACACCCACTTCGGTGGGAAGTTATTAGCGGCGGCGGACATGTCGACCTTCAGACAGATTGGGAATTATAATTAATTAGGGGAATCACTTCACGTACTGTGAGGATGAATGTGAGATCTGCAAGAAGTGACTTACCCACGGAGAACATGCCGGCCGTCAAGAAGAGAGGAGGAGGCAGCAGGAGAGGCGTGCGGCACAGCTCGGCGATCCGGCGGCTCAGATTTTTAGGGCTTCGGTTATATGGGTGGTTTTGGGAAGAAACTATTCCTGGTGCACGTGTGCACGCATGAGGGGGATATATAATCTTATGAGAAGGGACTCGAGACAAGCAACCAATTGATTCCACAAGTAACACATATGTGTGTGCCTCGTTAGCATATAATAGTGGGTTAGACCCTATTTGGATTCAGATAAAACATTAAACCAAGATTAGAGTTCAGGATGACATCGCCAGTCAAACTTACCTCATGTTAACCAATGGTAGAACCTGGAGGTTCGTTTCAGTGGTAATATTACGTATATCCATCAGTGAATCAGTGATTGTTTTGATATAAAGAAATTAAATCTAGCCTCTGCATTCATATTTTATACATGAATGTGTATAACCAAAGTGAATCGGAGATAACAGTAGTGATATACTCCCTTCATCCCAAATTATAAAACATTCTAAGAATGTTAAAGAATCAAAATATTTAAAATTTGACCAATAACTATAGAGAAAATTATAAAGATTTATAACATCAAATAGTCATACTATAAAAATATAATTGATAAAGAATCTAATGACAAGTTGATACAATATCATATATGTTTGGTTAAACTTGAGACATTTTGACTCTCTAAGATTCATGGAATGTCTGGTAATTTGAGATGGAAGGAGTATAAGGGCCTGTTAGGTAGAGCTGTGCTCTCTGATTCACTGGTGAAGTGATTCTATGGTTAAAAATGATTCTCTTAGATTGTTTAGCCTAAACTGTTAAAATCAGCATGAAGAATCACTTCACATAATCAGGTAAAGCTACTTTTTTTCAGCTCTCAACCTTTTAGTTCATTTCAGAGAATCACTTCACAGAATCAACAGAGAATCAGTTGTGATTGAAAAATGCGTTTGACAGACAGAAAGTGATTCTCCCTGAGAATCAACTCCGTGGAGCTCTGGGAGCTCTGCCAAACGGCCCCTAATACATTAGTATCGCACAAGTGATCTCATCACAACTACTAAGAGCGAATTGCTGCTAGTGCGTTCTTTATGTATGACATGGTAGGCCTCACGTCTGGATCATCTTGAACGCAACGGAGGCCTATGTGAATGCATCTTCCGACCTCTCCCCTTGGAGCATCACCCATTCTTGGATCCTTCAACTGCTCAGCAGTTCCCTGAGTCCAGTGCTGTCGAACCTTCACCGAAAGTAAGAAATAACTTAAAGGTTGACAGTGAGAAGAAAATAACCAGAAATGTTTATAAATGAAACCTGGCATTTGCCTTTTTCATCATATCTAAAAATCTAGAGTATGTGTGCAACTAATTACGCTGAGTCTGCTACCTTAGAGTTTCTTTTGGTTCTATTGTACTAGTATTGTTGATAGAGATAAAAAAAAAATCACTCATAACTAGATATGATACCAGAAGGCAGGCTGTATCTTTGTTGGAGACAAGGTAGAGTAATATTTTTACTTACATATGTAGGGAGGTCATCAGCATCTTCTATACCAAATGATGTCGCTTTGCAGGCTGTTACAATCTCCAAAAGTACTACACCAAAGCTGTACACATCGGACTTCGCCGAGTACGATTTGTGCTGGAACAACTCGGGAGCGCTGTATGTACTGAGTACCATATATATACCATTAATTAATCAGTAAGCACACTGCCAGTGATGGTTCTGCTCATCACAAGTCACCAGAAACACATGGAACTAAAACAGTGAATAAATGCATGTGCAATGGCTGCAAAGATGAACTCACAGTGTTCCCTCGAAGCTCTCCGCCTTCCCTCCAGATTGTCCTTGACCAAGCAGAGTTGCAAGACCAAAGTCTGAAATTTTGGGGATCAAGTCCTCGCTAAGTAGGATATTACTAGGGTCTATATCGCGATGAACGATTCTGCAATGCTCATGCAGATATATCAATCCTTCACAAATCCCTTGCAAGATGCGAAGACGTGAAGGCCAGTCAGGGACTCCGCAATTTTCATCTTCAGCTGCACACCTCAAATTCAATTCAAGGCCAGTAAGACGACCATCATATATGCATCTTATAGAAAGGATGATGATTATGTCTGCAAGGAACCACTTATATAGGAGTACAAGAAAAACATACCAAACAGAACTGTGTCAAGGCTACCACCGGGCATATATTCATAGCATATTACGTTGTCCTTATTCCCTATGCAGGATCCCATCATCGTTATGATGTTCGGATGGTCAAGCCTCGCAAGAATTTTCACCTCGTTTTTTAGCTCCTGAACTCCTGCTTCTGTGTTTATTCTTTTGATTGCCAAATCACCAACACTTGGTAGCGTTCCCTGAGTAATGCCAAGGATGACAATCTTCATATATATATAACAGACCCACAACCAAAACTTGAAAAGGAAAACTAATTAAGTACCTTGTACATGGTTTTAGATGGGGAAGAGATGATACTATATCGTTCAGAAAAATTGTTGGTGGCGACTCTGATAGCATCCAGATCTAAACTCAGCTTAAGGTGGGCTGGAAGCTTAGGCCCTGGTGCATGCTCATGTTATATTCCAAACAACTCTGATTGCACAAGTTTTTTTACAAATGGAATGATATAATCCTGATCATACATAAAAATCGTGAATGATACTAAATAGTAATCGTGCATACCAAGTGCTAGTGATAAATGTTTTCGTCGGCTTCGACGATAATAAAATACTAGCAATGCAGAAATAAGCAGCAATCCTCCAACAATAGAGACAGAGGCAATGACAGCAGTTTGTCTAGCTGTAAAAAAGAATGATAGGGATCCATATTTATAGAACAATAAAGTACTAAATAAACTTTTGTGTTGATAGGAATAATGATCAAAACATACCTGAGTGAAACGGATCATCGTTACGGGCAGTCCGAATGTAGAAATCATTGAGCCCATCAGCAAGCTGAACAGTATCGACCAAATCACCTGACCAGTAAACACAGTCACTCTTTCCAAGCACGGTATAAGCATTGCATGAGTAGTTCCCTAAGCACAACTCCTTGCACTCATCCAAGCTCTTGTCTGGAACCAAGGTGGAGTTCAGTGTGTCTGGCACCTTGACAGGTGTCAACTTCTTAAACCCATTAGCCGAGGAGTAAGAAAACGATGAATTTCTCTTGCAGCCACCGGTGAAGTTCCTCCTGTTCCAATCGTTTGGCGACGTATAGACAAAATCCTGTAGACATTTGCAGTCAGCATTGTAGCAAGCCGCGTTCGGACCACAGAACGCGTAGGCATCGCACGTAGACTGAGGCCAATGCCAGAAGCCCAGCCAATCGTTGTCGGGCCTGCTGCTGTACGAGCGATTGGCAATTCCCTCTGGCAGTAGGACAGTTCGCCACTGGACTGATGTGTTCAAGGCTGTGAACCAGTAATATGCACTGCCTTCACGAGCACTCATGTTGAACATCACATCGTTCGTCGACTTGAGATATGGCTGGCCATTGAAGCCTTGGCCATTCCATGGACCAGTTCTGTAATGCAAATCATCACCCTTGAACAAGAGCAGTCCAGGCAGTCGTCTCGGATCCATGCTGATGGTGTAGTCCCCGGAAGATGGGTCTGATTCGCTCTTCCATGATCTGAGTTGAAACAAGCCGTTCGCCGCCACCGTGTCGTACCCAATCCTCATACCAGACAACCATGTGTCACAGGGATAATCAAAGCTTTGCCATAGTATGTTTGGACTTGGAGTCCCGGACATGGTGGTACCATTGATGATAAGGTTACCAGAGTCGAGAAGGAAGGCTTGTGGGCTGTTGGTTTTGGGTGTGCCACTTGACCACAGGGATCCTCTTCTTGTATCCACAAGGTCAAGAGAGCTGTTGCTGAGGGTAAGGCTTACTACGTTGTTGCCTCCCCTTATTGGGTTGTCACGGTTTGCCACCCATACTATTGTTTTATTAGGCTTCATGTCATTGTACCATATCCCTAGATATGTGTTATCCCCCATTGTGAAGAAACCCAACACAAAAATACCTTGTGCTGAAACTAGTGTTTGATTAACTTGCAAAGACTGCCCTACAGCCAGCGAGTCATCTGGAACAAGATATATATTTCAAGATGAAAACTGTGAAGCGTCAAGAAAAAAGAGAGACAGGTATATGAATGGGAGATATATATGGTTCACATGCATATTGTTTGTAGCTACGACTTCTTTCTCTCGTCCAAATTAATTAAAGAACAATAATATAAAGGAAGATCAAGACCAGAAGAACCAAAGAAGCAGCCGCAGAAAGCTGCATCAAATTAACACTCTATCATGGTATAACATGTCACGTCATCAGTGCCATAGCCCATAGCAAGCAGGCAAAGGTTGATTATTGCACGATGGATCACACTCAGACAAATCCAATTAACCTTGGAGCAAAAACTACACTCATAGAGGAGTATAACACCTTAAATTTGGGTCTCCTTTGGAACAAAAGATGCACAGTATGCAGGAATAGAAAAAAAAAAGAGTAGGAATGACAAATCCTATAGGATTTCAAAACAAATTAAAGGAAAATTTAGAAAGATACCTTTGGAAACATTGCAGAGAAAACATAGGAACACAAACAATGAAGTTATGGCTCATGTTTAGCACTTTAGTTTCCTCCAAAATTCCGTTAGAATGGCCACCATTCCACCATGAATTTCAGAGAGAGAGAGAGAAAGAGAGAGGTGTACTTTGCGCCTGAGCCCGAGGTAGAGAAGCAGCAGCAGCGAGTAGCAGCACCGAAACGAGGAGCACAGCCGCCTTGAGCATCGTCCTCGAGCCGTCAACACAGGCTGGCCTGGAACTGGAATGGATTGCAGTGATGAAATGGCGAACGTAGCTTAGCGCAGCTCCTGCAGTCCCCACACTTTGTACGTATATATAGTAGTAATGAAAAAAATAGGAAAAATCATCATAAAGGTCCTTCACCTCGTGTGAGTTGTGAAATTTAAATGGAAACCTCTGTCGTTGCTTTCTTGGAGGTACCTGCCTGGCGTACGTAGACTAGGATATTTGTGTTGTCTTTCTTCAGAAACAAGTATGCTTTGACCATCGATTACTCTTGCAATATACTCCCTCCATCCCAAATTGTAAGTCATTCCAAGAATCTTGGAGAGTCAAAGCATTTCAAGTTTGACCAAGAATTATAGACAAAACTATAAAGATTTATAACATCAAATAGGTATACTATGAAAATATAATTGATAACGAATCTAATGATACTTATTTGACATCATAAATATTATTATATTGTTATATAAGTTTGGTCAAACTTGAGAAACTTTGACTCTCCAAGATTCTTGGAATGACTTACAATTTGGGATAGAGGGAGTAGTACATAGTCTTGTTATATCACCAATTGCTTCAAAATTGGGTGGTCTGTATTTAAGAGATACGTCAGGTCTGTATATTGAAAAAACTATCTGCATCATTTCTGAATCAACTGGTTGAGTTTTTCGCATCCAGTAGTTGTCTTGGAATTCAAAAGTGCACCAAAGTCAAGTGAAACCAATCAAACCAAGTATTTATTGGATAGAAACTGACAATGACCTCGTGACCTATGATGAGTCGTCCTACTATGCGTACCTTTTCATGCCATATATTTTGTTAACATTATCTTGACCAACCCAAATAAGCAGGTCGTCACCGGTGGGAACACGCACTGTTATGACAAGGAAAGGTAGAAAACTTACAGTGTCCGATGACGTACTGTTACACATTTCAATTCACACCAAAGAGCTTTCGTTGAAAATCATTTCACTGCAAATAAAGATGGTATTAGTATATACTCCTGCAGTCCTGCCCAGAGCATGCATCACTTGATACATCCAAAACTGAAAGCAAGAATGACTAAAAGAATAGTTGTTAGTATGTTTCGTGACTTGGAAATGGAAGCAAAGAAGCAAGGTAGACAGCAGATTATTTGACCTAGCCTGTGGTCATGGTACATTGTGTACACGGCTTGCTAGTTGAAAAGTCAACACCATATTTACCTGGAACGATGGTCAGGAAGTTCTACATAAATTATTATTCAGAAGCATCTACACTACTAGATTTTTTTTTCAAGGCCATTTGAATTGCGACCCACCTCTCTACAAATGCTAAGCTAGGCTATAGTTGCGGATCATCCCTGGAAATCCATTTATTTTCAGGGATGGCTGAATAAGAGGACCTGCCCTGGAAACACTATTTTCTCCTATGTTAATGTTTATTTCTAGGAACATCCTGTGTTGATGTTTTTTACTTCAATTATTGCAAAAAATACTTTATCTCCACTGTAATCCATAGTGAGTAGTTGGGTTGATATATAGTGTTATCCACTGCTAATGTTATCCTTATTTTTTGGTATAATTTTGTTACAATATTTATGTATTCTATAATTAATGAAAATTTTTATATTGGATCGCCCCTTTAAACGGGCGATTTACTAGGGCGCTTGTCATAGGGAACCGATCTCTAACTCTCAAGGAGCATTCTCTTATACCAAACACCCCTTTCCATTTGAGCCAATTCCTTGCAGACCAATATAAAAGATCTGAGTTCCTTGGTCGCCACTAAAAAACTGCATATACCATGTGGACTGTGGACCATCAATTTATTTATTCGGACCGATATGGACCACTGCCATCATATTTGCCTATAATGGCTCCTCACAGGAGGACGAAATGTCCCTTTTGCCCTCGAGTGAACCTGGAGTAGAATTTTTGCTGGTTCCTTGTGTGCCACACTGACAGTCCTGACTGTCCTGTTTTTTTGGCACCACATGCATAATAGAGAGCAATGAGGAGGAGGAAATATCATAGAACATTAGGAATATTGCTAACCTATGGTAATCTTAAATCTAAAAATGGTATAATAAACTACAGTGCTAGAAGGGGAAAAACAATATCGCATGAAGTGTTACCAGCAACAACAGAAACCAACTGCCTCCACTCAGTTCTGGCATCCAGTACTGTTAGAAACCCTGATTGAAACATTTAAAATTTCTTATTAGGATTTCAATTCCTAACATAGATCCCAGTTTCAATCAAACATCCATAAACATATTTAATAAATTTGCCATGTGTTCAGGCAAAGTAAAAGAAATATGCAGTAACTTAGCACAAAGGATGAAAGAAAGAAGAAGCAGAGATTTCAAAAACAGAGAAGTGAGCTTTGAGGAATGACGATAGCATGCTTAGTTTATACACAACAACACAATAATGTACCCAGTTTATGCATAACAGCACAGTAACTGACTACATATCTCCATTATCATCTCATGTTCTAAATTTAATGTACCTTACATTACAGATTACATGGTAGTAGTAGGTACATGCTACATTTGTAAAAGAAATAGCTGAATCAGATTCTGAAGAATGTCTTTCTTTTTCTTTTCTTTTTTTGGTTAGTAGTCACTGCAGAAAAATGTAGCTTGACTACTTAAGTCATTCAGGTTAGACAAAGAGCCAAAAGATTTCAAAGATCCCAAAGTAGAAATGCAAGGCAGTGTTCTGACGCTAAACACAAGGAAATAGTTTACAGTAACCAAAAGGTACAGCAATCCAGTTTATTTCGTCAGATCTCTACTGATATGCAATATAGTACTAAATTACCAGCTTACGGGACTGGGTAGCATGATCTTGGCCAACCCCCTGAAATGAAGATGTTTCAGATGGTAATGCAGCCGAGGACAGCGGTCCTGTCGCCGTCGCCGTCGTCGGGGCTGGCGCCCTTGGGGACGGTGACGACGAACTCGCCCTCGGCGTAGGTGGCAGTTGCCATGGCGTGGCGCGTGCAGGGCACGGGAGGCGGGAGCGCCAGCGGTTGAGCTCGAAGGCGGCAGCCCCGTCCTTGTCGCTGACTCGCTGTGGGCGCGGCGCCGCCGGAGGAGAGGTCCCGCTCCCGCGGCGCTGCACATCCGCTGAGAAAGCTGTCGGACGGTCCTCAACCTCAATGCGGGGTACAAGGGTCATTTTTACAAAAAAAATCTGACATCTGCGTGTACAGTTACGGTATTTCCTACGTGAGGACTGTATTTTGCAAAAGTAGTTGGGCTGGAATATAAATACACTATGAATGATTGGATTCATTCAATATACATACAAGTCTTGTTTCTACGGAGTACGTGTTAAGTGCAGAATAATACTACTGTTATATTGAAAAAAAATAATACATACTAACACATATTTATATACGGAGTACTCTATTCGTCCCAAAATATCTGTCTTCACTTCTCGAAAAATAATTCGAATTAATTTTATATAAAAAATTATTAATAGTTATGATACATAATTGATATCATTAGATCTTTTAATCTAATTTTTTTACAAATTTATTTGGAGACATAAATGTTACACATATTTTATATAAATCTAGTCAAAGTTATAACACGAAAACCCAAAATAAATAGAGGGAGTACATAATAAGTGGACTTGAACAGTCGTTGCATCCACAATTTGACCACGCCAGAAATACTTGGCATTGATATTCTAAATAAAGTGGTCTGGGTCAAGTGGAACAAACAACGGACTTGTTTTGAAAGAAAATGGCGAGGAAAATGACGGGATAGCATTATTTGCACCGCACTTGTTTCGTACTTTCGTTGCACATATAAAGTCCACACTTCAGATGTGACGCAATTACACGAAGCCAGAAATTCTTTGCACATGTTGTTTGTTTAACTTATTCGTTCGACTTATCAATTATGGTACAATATTTTTTTTATATTAATAAAATAGATAAAAACAACATTAGCGGGGTGGTTTGACTCCTTCTAGAAGTAGATTTAGTATTTTTTTTTTGTTAAAATGTTGTACAAGAGTGTTTTTTTTTGCGAACAATGTTGTACAAGAGTTAGGAGGGTGCTTTTTTTAGAGACTACGTAATTCTAGAGTGGATTTGTACCTTCTGTACAAAAGTGCCTAGTACTTTTAGCCGTATCTCGCAATTTCCAAATCGGGGTCGGGGCGCCGTGCTCTCTTGACTCTTGCGACGGACACCACTTATTTCTTGTCAGTTCCGACTAAAAAGGCTACCTGCACTGGGCCGCTTTAGTGTGGGTCTATTTGATCCACCAACTGAATTTTAACTCAGCTAAATTTAGTTGTGAGAGATCTAAATGGTTTAACTAAAAGATTAATTAAAGTTTACTTGAGTTTAACTACTTCAATCTCTCTAAAACTAGTTGTCAAACACTTCATCTAGAGTTTAGCTAAAAAAACTTTTAGCTGACTAAAGCTTAGCTTTATATATTTTAGCTACTTAAATTTTAGTTAGAAGGATCCGGACAGACCCTTTAGGTCATCCTTAATGGAAGTTTCATGACACAGTTTCAAACGCAACAAATTTTTGGAAATAGTGCAGAGCATGAAACTCTCTCTAGTCCCATGAAACTCTCATCATCTTTCTCTTCATTAACACAGTGACACATCAGCATATTTAATGCTCATAAAACCTGGATGAAACTCCATTGAGACTGGCCTATATCTTTTGGAGTACTCTCTCTCCATTTATATGTCTCAATAAACTTAAAATTGTTTAGTTTTGGATAAAACTAGAATGCTATTTTTTAAGACAAAGGTGGCATGCATTTGTTTGTCCCAAATGTTACAAGTTTGGTAGTGTATAAAGTTACTATTTACTTTATCATTCCTAAATGATAAGATATTTGATTTTTTTATTGCTAGGTTGACCACTCATTTTATTTAAAAATTTGTGTAAAATATCACTTATTTTGTTGTAGCCTGCTTTATTAATAAAAGTGTTTTTTGAAAAAATGATTTAAATTTGATTATGGTTATATATTTATTTTTAAAAAATAAAATGAGTTGTTAAATTTGGGTTAAAAAAAATCAAATGTGCTGTAGGAAATCATCCGCCTCGAACTGCTGCCCCCGCTCGTGCTCATGGCCTCATGCGCCCGCGGCCTTCCCCTGCGGCTAGCCGCGAAACCAGACGCTCGGAAATCCTCGCCAACCCCTCGCCCCCTCCGCCTCAACCCCGGCCTGCCCTGTTCCCTGTTCCCTGCTCGCCACCAAGGCTTCCCCACGCCGACCGGCGGCGGCGGCGGAGCTTAACGAATGCTGCGTACGGCGGACTGCAGTTATCCAGCGATATGGAGATGGAAGCGTACCACCATCACGCCTTCCCGCTGGCCTTCCAGTTGCGCCACCTCTCCGACTCCAGCCGCACCAGTGCCGGCCTCGTCCCATAAGGGAGCAGTCGCTGCCTCCTCCCGCGGGCGTTGCGCCGTGCCGTGGGCCGTGGCCGCCCCTGCTTCCGGTGTTGGCGGGCCAGGCGCTCAGGCTCCTCGCGCATCCCGCCCGCGTCACGTGGAAAAGGCTGCCAAAGGCTTTGAAATCCGATAGCAACGGCATTTCCAGCCTCGGTGCCCGCTCTTGCTCCCGTGTGCAGGTGTCGATGCTTTCATGGATGATGCCCTC
>CM039122.1:835125-946217 GCA_022036555.1 Microstegium vimineum | reverse complement strand
ACCTTGAATTGGAGTGTGCTGTGGGATGTAAGTACTAACTAAGTCAAAATTTTATATGTCGTTCCTAATCGTTAGAGTGTAAAACTATCTATACTGGTACAAAGTTATATGCAATATTATAACATTTATGACATTAATAAGTTGTATAGATTCATATGCTTTGATATTTTCATAACATGTTATTTTATATAATTAATTTCTATTAATTTTTGCTATTATTATGGATTATTAGTAAGATGTTTTGTCTCTCATGATTCTTAGTGCTTCTTATTAATTGGGATGGAGGGTTGAGTACTTTTGCTTAGGGTGTGTGGTGTTATAGCAACGCCATGTTATTGTTCCTCTTTTTTTTTACTACTTGAGCGCAACGGCAGGTCAGGATCGGGGACAAGTGCACGCAAACATACAAAATTGAATAACTAAATGACGCAACAAGGCAGTTCATTGATTATTCAGATGCACTGTGTGCCATACAGAGCCGTCACAGTAGTAGGAGTAGGCAAGAGCCTGGCCAAAGGGGCCTAAGAGAGGCTCTCCCTCCATAATACCAACCAGACGTCGTTCTCGTTCGAGCCTACCATCGTCTGAAAAATAAGTGCATCAGGGAGCTAAGCTCCATCGATCGAGAAATTACAAAACTCAAGAGGAGATTGGGTCCTAGTGCTCTACCATGAAATGGAGTGAGCACGTGGTATGTAAGTACTCCCTCCGTCCCAAATTATAAGACGTTCCAAAAATCTTAGAGAGTCAAACTATCTCAACTTTGACCAAAGTTATATGTCAATATAATAACATTTATGACATCAACTAAGTTTTATTAGATTCATTATCAATTATATTTTCATAACATGTCTATTTAATATCATAAATATCTATAATTTTTTCTATAATTATTGATCAAACTTAAGATGTTTTGACTCTCCAAGATTCTTAGAGCTTCTTATAATTTGGGATGGAGGGAGTACATTCTTAGGTTGTTGGGTTATCAGCCAACGCCATGATATTGTTCCTCTTTTTTTTTACTACTGCAAGCAGCACGGCAAGGTCAGGATCGGACAAGTGCACGCAAACATACAAAATTGAACTAACTAAATGACGCCAACAAGTCAAGTTCCATTGTTTTCAGATGCACCTCATTTTTTTATTAGTAAGATATAATTGAAGGTTATTACTGTAAATTATGGATGATTCTCTCTCTACTTGTCCAAAAAGCACAGTTGGATCGGCGAGCAAGAAGCCATGCATGTGATCGTCCTATATATTTGACAGTGGCGAAGCTAGGAAAAATTTGAAGGAGATGTAATTAGCTTATGGATGCATAGAACTATATCATGGAAGTGTTAATATAGTAAAATTAGCTCAATATAACTGTTTTTTAAAATTTTTGGGTGCATAGGCACCCCTAGGCTCAACAGAGCAAGGAAAATGAACCGGCCGGCCGAACGTACGTACACACGTACCTCCGTGAGACTGCACGCCACGTGCCGAATGAGTAGAGGATGTCGCTCAGGTTCACAGCGTGCCCAGCGGCCGCCGCGTCGCGGATCTTGGCCACTGCTATGCGCACCTCCTCCTCCCGGTCGGTGATCTGAGCGGCGACTCTCTTGGCGCTTAGCATATGAGCAATCAGTACCTTCCTCGCCTGGCGCCAGTGCTCTCCATAGGCGGAGAAGGCCACATCCAGTGGCTGATCCAGAAATGGGCTTCGCCCCGGGCTGCAGTGCGACGGCATGCTGATCTTTGTCCTCCTCGGGGTGGGATAATGGGCTGATATGCCTTTTTATATCATTTTTATGAAGCAATTTCTCACTATTTATGGGTTCTCGCCCCGGCTGCAGCCCGGACAACACGGGGTCTAGATCCGCCCCTGGCCACATCCATGCGGCCGTTGAAGACGCTGCTTGCGGCACTGCACGGTGGTCGCGACGCCAAGTCCTTGTCGTGCGTACGCATTACCGCCTCCACGGCAGCCGCCGACGACACCATGAGGGTGGGCACCGAAGCCAGGCGCGCCTTCGCGGCCGTACCTGGCGGACAGATCCCGGAGCGTCAGGTGCGGCGCCCGGGAGCCGACGAGGTGCAGGTGGACTATGAGTGACAATCACCGTGGTCGGTGGCGGATTTAAGACAAGATTAAAGGGGCTAATCTCTTCTTCTTTCTCTAATCTCTTTTTTTTCTTTACACCCATTTTCTTGTCTCTCAATCTCTCAAAACAAGATTGAAGAAGACATTAATCTCTTCTTCTTCCTATAATCTCTCTCTTTTTCTTCTTTTTCCCCTCTAATCCCTCTATATATTTCCATTGATTTGATACACATGTTGTAGGGGGCTTAGCCCCCACCAACCCCCTTTAGCTAGATGCGCCCCTGACCATGGCGGCGAAGGAGGAAGCAGTTGTACACACATAAACCCATAAACATGTACATACAGTGTTAGTTTTCATTATTAAACAGCCGTTGCTGCGTGCAGCAGGTTACTGTTATATTAACCCACTTCAATTCAAAGATACCGGACCGACCTTTAAAACAGTTGTGATCGAGCTGCTATCTAGTACTCCTACGTACGTACCTTCTTGTTGTTGTCGTTGCCCGCCAAGTGCTTTGTTGAGAGCTTGGCAACAACAAAGCGAACGACATGAACAACGCTAAGCAAATCAGCACGTCCACCACCTCCATTCTGCTTTTTTCTCCCGTCAAGCGCTGCCTGCATTGATTGATAGATTGATATAGTGAGACACGGGGCCAGTTCTAGCTAGACAAAAATTTGCACCGACGATCATTACAAATTAGTAATTAAAAAATAGAAATCATATCATATAAATTATACTTACTCAAGGGTCCTAAAAAAAATTCTGCCGCATGGGGGGCCATGGCCCCTGCTCGCCCTCTGGTTCCACCTCTGATGAAGAACAAATGATGATGTCGATTGATACCTTATAGTCTGATAGAGTGCAGGAATAGATATGCTGGGAAAGCGCTACATGTTGGACGGCTGTTGGGCAAATACCATGAAAAAAAACACCGCGAAGGGACATGTGGGTAGGCTCCCGTGCCGGGGCGCTATCGCGCTTTGTAGGGGGTAAGTGTATTCAAGAAGAGAGAGAAAATTGGTTTCATCTAATAAAACTCCTTGACACGAATACCAACTCTCACTCAGCCATAAATTAAATAAGTATGAAATTATAAAATGAAACTCTCCATTGAGAATGAATATTTACTCTGAGTTTTAACTCATTTTACATGACGTAATAATCTTGGAAACAACACAATGAAACTTATTATTGAGATCGGCCTAAATGAGAATTATATTTATTTGGGACTGAGTGGCAGACGAGGGAAAGAAATAGACAAAATGTCAACACCAATGCGCCGACCCCCCTCGAGCGACGCCACCAAACCTATGGAAGCGTGGCCCACGAGCGACGCCGGCCCATGCGAGACTGGTTCCGAGCGAGCAACCACAGCCCACGTGTCGCACCTTCGGGCAAGAAGCTACTATGTGCATTTTTTATCACGTCCGTGCACCTTCCTGAGCAGCCAGAAGCTTCGTGCTTCCGTGACGGTTTATCTTTTTTCTTTCTTGTAATCCTTTTCTTTTCTATAGTTATTTTATTACTTTTAGTTATGTTTTGTCTTCCTTTCATATTCTTTTCTATATTCGGTGGCTAATTATTTTTTTCATGGTCGACAATATTTTCGTCTCTTTGTTTTTTTTCTCTTTTTGTTCTTTGATTTTTTAGTATTATAATTCCTTTATCTTTTTATTTTACTTTTTCTCCTCATTATTTACCATAATTAATTACTTTAACTAATTATTTTACTTTTTTCTTTTGATTTGTCTTTTTTATCTCTTAATCTTTTTATTAATTTATTATTTATTATTTATTTATTTTTCAAATTATTATTTTCATTTTTCACTTTCCTTTTTTGTTTACTTTATTTTCTATTATTTTTAATATTTTAATATTTATTCTTTGTGAGATGTTCTATATATATTTAAAGCGTTCAAATAATACTTAGGTTATGTTCTTTCTTAGTTTTCTCTATTATATTTTAAATTTTCTTATTTATGTTGTTATTTAAGTTTATATTTATACTTTTTGTTATTTTAATCAAATTAATTACTTTAATAAATTTATCATTTATTATTTTTATTGTTAGATGCACATGATGTTTACAAAGTATACTTTCTATGATTTATTTTGTCATGCTCGCGAAGTGTATATATATGATGTTCTATGATGCAATTTGTGATATTCACGCGGTATACGTGTGATATTCATATAGTATACCTGCGATGTTCTATAATATATTTTGTAATGTTCACATAGTATACATGTGATGTTCTATGATATATTTTTATGATGCTCATGTAGTATACATATGATGTTCTATAATATTTTTTGTAATATTTATGTGGTATATATGTGATGTTTATGTAAGTATATATGTGATGTTCTATAATTTCCTACCTTTTGTTTTTCTTTCTTTTATTCGTTTATTTTTTCTCTTATATTCCTTATTTTTATTTCAATTATTATTTTTTTATTATTATATTGGGATTCTCATTTAGTGTAAATGATATGTTCTATAGTATATTTTAGGTTGTTTAAACTATATTGTGTGATGTTTTTCAATTATTCTTTAGATTTTTTACTTTCTTCTTCTTCGTTATTTTTCTTTGGTGTATTTTTGGATGTTCTGGTGGTATATACACAATGTTCATGTAGTATACATGTAATATTTTATAACATATTTTTTGATGTCCGTGTGTAGAAATGTGATGTTCTATGATGTATTTTGTGATGTCCAATAAGCATATTAATTTTCTAGGATATATCTTTATGTTCTGTAGTATCTTTATATTTTCATGATGTTTGTGATGTTCATGTAATATATTTATAGTATTCTATGTTATCTAATAATATTTGTGTATTGTTAAAGCGATGTTTTATGATGTATTTATGATGTTTGGTATCATTTCTTTTCCTTTTTGTTTGAATATATTTAACTACATCACTAATTTTATTTTTTTATAATTTATGCTATATATATATATTATATTCACGTATTGTTCATGTATTGTTAATGTATTGTTAATGTGATATTCAACGATTATCTTTAAATACAGATTCATCATGAGATAAATGTTTGATAAAAAATATTAAAATATATCTATATGGGGTCTAGTTTTGAAAAAATTGATGCAAGAAGAAGCAGGCTCTCTTAGGCCAATCTTAATGAAGTTTCATTAAAGTTTTATGAGCATTAAATATGATGATGTGTCACTATATTAATGATGAGAGAGATGACTATTTCTAAAATATGATAAACTCACATTGAGAATGACCTTATCATGTTGATGATGACGAGGTCTTAGTGTTGAATTTTGTCTACTCATTTATTTAGTGAATGTTTTTTTTTCTATTTTTTCTGATTTTTTTTTGGAAGCTGCGGGCCGTCGTTGTGCGTGGCATTTCTACTTTTTCAATGGACTTTTCTCGGAAGCTGCGGATTTATCTATTTCTTTCCTTCTTTTTTTTTTGGAGCTGCTGCCAGTAGCTATGCGTGTCTTTTATATTTTTTCCCGGAAGCTGCGGCCGATCGCTGTCGCTGGCGCAAGCAAGCGAGTCAGCACCGAAAAAAACGTGACGCGGGCCGGAAAGCAGCGGACGACGCGTGCCGTCAAATTGAAAATGGCCCAATATCGTAGAGTGCGCGAGACGGCAAAACAAAATCAGGGGGGTCGGCGCACTGCTAGACGTCCCCCTGTGGAGGGTGATTCTTTTAGGGCACGTACAACGCCATTTATTATGCCGTCTGTATCGAAGCATATTTGCAAAGCGCCCCTTGGCTCGCAGCAGACGGGGTGTGGCCAGACTACGGTCGACGATGGGGCATCAATCCCGTGCGGACGCTACGCCACGAAACATCGAAACTCATCTCTGCACGTGCTATCTGCTCCCCGGTCTCATCTTGTTTGTTCTCTGTTGTCTCTCCTCGCCCAAGGCCAAGAACGGAAGCTTGCAAGCCATAGAAGTGCCGAAGTTGGCAGTAGCGGCACGGCCGGCCAATGACGTTGGCCGCACTACAGCAAGGCGGCAGAGCCACCGTCCACGGACGCAGCAGCGGCTGTGTTGCAAGTCCCGGCCGGCCATAGCACTGGTTTCCTATCCGTCCAAGATATGATCATTTTTTAAGGATACACCAATTAGCAACACAATGGTACATAGAAATAATATTCATAATTGATCATGGCTATATACAAACATTAAATAATTTATAAACAGCTAAATAGACAGCAGCTGTTTGTAGGTTGTATGAGCTGTGTTCAGCTGTCTCTGTTGCAAATTCCAAAAAACTTATAGACAACAGCCGTCTCTCTGTTGTACATGCCCTTAGGCTCTATTCGTTGGGTACAAAAACCGATTGATTTTAGCTGATTAAATAGTATTTCGTGAAAAAGAATAAACTGAAACAAAATGAAATAAACGGAAAATAGTTCAAGCGAACATAGCCTCAGATACTAGCCCTACAGGAGTGGATTATACTTTTTGTACAAGAGTGGATAGTGCTTTTGTAGCGTATCTCGCAATTTGGGCGTGCCGTGCACTCGTGCAACCAATCATTTCTTGTCAGTTTCAGGCCACCTGCACTGGGCCACTCTAGTCTCTAATTTTGCAGCACGTCAGCACATGCGCCTTGATTTTGGGTCTTTTTGGTAGATTAAATAAGGACTAAACCTCTAGATCACTTTAATCCTATTCCCCCCCCCCCCCCCCCCCTGTTTCTATGTTTGAGAATCTTACATTAAAAGAAAAGAGTGTGACATATTCCATATGTGCCCATCGTCGATCCTTACAAGTCATCGTCAGATCGCTCTTCGTGCTAGCAACGAAAGCTCACCGCCGGTGGAAGCACCATCTGAGGATCCTGACAACACCAAACAGAGGCAACATGAGTGGTGAGCCACCAGTAGCCCGTAGGCAACAAAACTGGCCGGGGGCGCCACTACTTTTTTTTTTAGAAAAAAAACAAAGACCGTTCATCTTGCTTTATACTACTACTAGAAAGAAAAGTTTGAGTTTGTTTTTTTACTAGCTTACTATAGTTTCATGATATCAGGTGCAAAAGGCACTCCACCCTCTCAAAAAACACAAACGCAAAAAGGACCTAAAGGTCAAAAGACACGGAAAATATACATGAAAATGAAGTACACAAAGACATTTCACCAAACTACAATAGCCCATCTAGCTTCACGTACGGTTGATTATTAGAAAGCTAGGCGAAAATCCAATGGAAAGGTTGTCATATGTTATTACACTTGCAACATATTTGTCGCCTAGTTTCTTTTCTGATTTTTTTTTCTTGAGAAAGAGACGCTCACCTCGGACTTGAGGGACGTCCGGACTTGAGCGCCTCATGCCACCAACAGTGTGAGGGCATGTTTGCTTTATCACTAGGTGGCAGAGTTATCTGGCACCAAAGACGCTCTCAGTCATCTCGATTCTTCATTCATGGGGCCATGATTCTTGCCTAGTGGGTGCTCTACCTATGAGGGCATGAAGCAAACATTTCCCAAGTGAGGGAACTAGGCGGAATTCATCGAGAACAGCTCCATGTGAAGGCATTGTAAGGACATGTTCCCACAAGCCCACTCGTCATCTACCCATTCAATGCAATACTACGAATCGATCTTGCCCTTGTCTTCTCCCCATCTCTAAGCCCTAGCTTGGAAATGTAGCCCGAGTCCATTACCAACTGTCATTGTCATGTCCATCTCAGCTTCAATGATGATGATGTATTGAGCCGCTTATGTCTCTTCTACAGGCCCACGCCCTAGCACTATCGGTGCCCATATATCAACAACGATCCATCCCGCCCATGGTCGGAAATGAACACATCATTCCCATGCCTCGTCTACCTCCAAAACATTCGTTTGGATGAACTTGAACCTGACAAGAAAATTTTTTTAGACAAAAAAATCTTATTCCGATCTCTGCAATAGTTTTGCACCCAACTATCCATTACTACAAAGTTATAGCCTCTGGCTGAACAAAATAAACTTTTAAAGAAGACAAAATTGAAAGAGATCGAAGAAGTAAACCAATGATAAACTAAGTGTTGGGAGATTGAATTGAAGCACTGCACATGAAGTGTGAAGAAATGTAGCGTGGTATATTCGTGGGTTTATTGGGTTCGTGCCATTGCCAACGCCTATCTGTTACGTATTTCTCTTTTACTATTACACTATGACAAGGACCACAGATTGGATCGAAGTGCTGTCCAGGAAATGGTGAAGAAATGGAGTGAGCACGTGGTATGTACGTACATTCTTAGGTCCATGCCAGCCAACGCCATGCTATTGTTCCTCTTTTTTTTTTACTACTGCAAGCAGCACGGCAAGCTCAGAATCGGACACGCACACACAAACAAACACAATATAAATCTCGAACTAATGACGCCAACAAGTCCAGTTCCATTGTTTTTAGACGCACCTCATTTTTTTATTAAGATATAATTGAAGGTTATTACTGTAAATCACTGCTGAAATAATGAATCAGGATCATTGGATGATTCTCTCTCTCTCTCTACTTGTCCCAGCACAGTTCAGACTTTTCGTCCTTGCACTGTTGCACATGCAGATGCAGCACGGATCGGCGAGCGAGAAGCCGTCAGTCTGTCACCATCAATGGCGATGGCAGTGGCACGCGAGTTCAGAGCTTGCTCCTCCTCGTGGACCCTGACCCTGATCCTCCGGGCTTCTCAGAGCCGGAGCTCGAAACACTGCTGCCCATGGCCTTAGCCTGTTCCCGGAGCGCGAACTTCTGCACCTTGCCCGTCGCCGTCTTAGGCAGCTCAGCAACGAACACCACCGTCCGTGGCGCCATGTACCGTGGCAGCCTTGTCCGGCAGAACGCCATCACCTCCTCCGCACCCACCACCACGCCCTCCTTAAGCATAACAAACGCGCACGGCGTCTCACCCCAGTACTCATCAGGCCGTCCAACGACGGCAGCCTCCGCGACAGCCGGGTGCGCGAACAACGCCGCCTCAACCTCAATAGTACTAATATTCTCTCCACCAGAGATAATAATATCCTTAGACCGATCAAGTATCTGCACATACCCATCATCAGCGTGGCGCACCGCAAGGTCACCTGACCTCAACCACCCATCAGCCATGGCGTCCTTCGTCGCCGCCGCGTCCTTATAGTACCCACTCATCACCGTGTTACCTCTAAACATCACCTCTCCCATGGTACGTCCATCAGCAGGGACGCTCTTCATCGTCTTGGGTCCTTGACGTCAACCTCTAACCCGAGGTGATGAAGCCCCTGCCGTGCCTTAATCGCCGCACGTTCCACCGCCGGCAACGCGTCCCACTCCGGTTTCCACGTGCACACCGTCGCAGGACCGTACGTCTCCGTCAACCCGTACGAGTGGATCACCAAAAACCCCAGCTCCTCCATCCGAAACAGCACCTGTGGCGCCGGTGGCGCACCACCCGTCATCACCGTCACCGGCTTTTTTCTACTATGCCGTAGCGGTGGTGGTTGTCGTCGCATCATCTCCTCCGCGGTGGCGTTGACCACCATGCTGAGCACGGTGGGCGCGCCACCCATGTGCGTGACGCCGTGGGCAGCCACGGCGGCGAAGATGGCGCCGGACGTCACCTTACGGAGACACACGTTGGTGCCGCCCTGTGCCGCTACTCCCCACACTAGACACCACCCGTTGCAGTGGAACATGGGTACCGTCCACAGGTAGACCGGCAACGACGTCATGTCGTTGAGGAGTACGGAGGCTAGCGTGTTCAGGTACGCGCCACGGTGGCTGTACACTACGCCTTTGGGTCGTGACGTCGTCCCTGACGTGTAGTTCAGCGCGATCGGCTCGTTCTCGTCGACCGGCCACCGGATCTTGAAGTTGTGCTCGGGGTTGGTGGTGGTGGTGGTGGTGGTGAGGAGGGACTCGTACTCGTAGTAGGAGGAGTGGTTGGTTGTGGAAGGTGGTGGTGGTGGCGGCGAGTCGAGGACCTCGTTGATTAGCACCACGGTGGGCAGCCTGCTGCTTGCCTGCTGGGAGATGAGACGGAGCGCTTCTTGGACGACGCTTAGTAGTGCGGCGTCCACGAAGATGACCTTGGCTTCTGAGTGCTGTAGCAGTACGGACGTCATGCTGGCGTCGAGGCGCGAGTTGAGCGCGCAGATGATGCCTCCTGCCATTGGAATGCCGAAGTGAAGCTCGCAGAAGGCTGGGATGTTCTGCGCGAACACGGCAACCTGCACGAACACTGCTGCAATTGAAAATCGGCCAATTCGATTGCTGAAGCTGAAGCCCCTGAACCTGATAGTAGCTTCTTACTGACGAAACGATATTCGTTCCGAGCACAATTCGCAAGCAAATTCAGGTGATGAATTCAGGCAAGAACAACAGTATCTACCTAGTACCTACTCGCATCGAGAGAGGAAAAAAAAAAGCGGAGTCTTTTTCAACCAAGAACAGCAACAGCAGCAGGGTTTTCAAAACCGACCGCTCGCCGGTAACCGTCCAGGAGCGGTTTGTCGGTAACCGCGGTAACCGTTCCAAACCGGCCCCAAACCGAACGGTTCGCATTTTGAATTCAAACGGCGTAGTTCAAACGGTTTGGAGTCGGTAACCGGTCGGTTTGGGCCGGTTACCGACGGTATCGCCCTAAACCGCCCCAAACCAAATTTCAAATTTGAAAAAAAAAATCTAAAATGCTGAAAAAATTTCTAAAAATAGTTCATGATTTATAGAGTCGAATGGTGCAAATTTTTTTCAAATTGGAGTTCGTTTGCTATTTATTTTGACGCGTACAAGTTTGAAAAAAATTAAAAAAGATCATTTTTCTTTTTTTTTCAAACTTGTACACATCAAAATAAATAGCAAACGAACTCCAATTTGAAAAATTTGTACACCATTCGACTCTATAAATCATGAACTATTTTTAGGATTTTTTTTAGCATTTTCGATTTTTTTTTTCAAATTTAAAATTTAAATTCAAACCGGAACCGAAACCGAACCGCCCGGGGGCGGTTTGTCGGTAACCGGTCGGTAACCGCAGCTCGGTTACCGACCGGTTTTGAAAACCCTGAACAGCAGTAAAATTGTAAAAGTGAATGTCTGAATGGCAGGTAAATAATGGCTGAATCTACCGCTCTCCTCCGTAGCAGTGCACGGAAGAAGAAGGAGAGAACAGAGGAGAGGAAGGCAAGCAGAGGGTGGAGAAAGACTGACCACGTCGCGGCGCGCGACGCCGAGCCCCGCGAGTGCGGCGGCGAGGCGGAGGCAGCGGTCCCGGGTCTGCCGCCAGGTGCGTCGAGGTGGCGGCGGCGCGGCGGTGTCGCCTACCGCGGCGACGACGGCGAGGCGGTCCGGGTAGACGAGCGCGGTGCGCTCGAGGAAGCTGATGGGCGTGAGCGGCGCGTGGTTGGCCGCGCACATCACGGTGCCTTCCATCGCTCCGGCGAGGGCCGAGGACCTGGGGCCTGGGCCCTGGGGAGGAGGGGGCCTGCTGGGCTCACAAAGAATTGGGCGGGCGCGGAAGCGGAGCAGAGCAGAGCAGAGCGGGTGGAGATGGAGAATTGGAGAATGGAGAGGTTGTCTGTGCGAGGCCGGGGGAATGGCAATGGCAATGGCAATGTGGATGGGGATGGGGGAATATATAACAAACAAAATCGAGTGGAGCAGAGCGGAGCGGCGCGCGAGACGACGACGCGTAAATTGTAATCGACGAGCTGACGCTTGTCTTGATGCCGATGCTGATGGCGATGACACAAGTCCTGCTCGCTCGCCTCGCCTCCAGTGGAGATGGAGTGGAGGAATGGAATGAGCACAAGCAAGCTGCTGCTGTCTTTAGCCGTGTCGTCGTCTTCGTCCAGCTCCGTCCGGCAGGCAGCATTGGATGTTGTGATAAACACACACGCGCGGTGCCACTGCCATAGAAGAACACGATTCATCCGTCTGTCTTTGGTGACGTGGAACCAACGAATGCCAAGGATTTGGAAATCAGTGCGTGCGTTTTTTTTAAATTTTTTTAATGATGTACCCCAGACAGCACACTGCCGTGTTTCGTCTCGCCTTCGATGATGATGATGATGATGGTATCCGTATCGTTATCGTTATCTAGACAGACAGTGATCTTGCTCGCACAAAATCGAATTCCTCCACTACGTTTTTGTCCAGTGTGGTACGACGATCTAGGGGTCGTTTGGCAGCGCTCCACGGTGCTGATTCTCAAGGAGAATCACTCCCTGACTGCTAAACGTATTTTTCAGTGATACCAGATTCTCTGCTCATTCTGTGAAGTGATTCTCTGAAATGAACTAAGAGGCTGAGAGCTGAAAAAAGTAGCTTCACCTGATTCTGTGAAGTGATTCTTCATGCTGATTTTAAGAGTTTAGGTTAAATAATCTAAGAGAATTATTTTCAGTCACAGAATCACTTCACCAGTGAATTTGAGAGCACAACTGGAGAATCTGGGAGCAAGCTCTACCAAACGGACCCTAGGATTTGTCCAACAAAGTTATTGAAAACTGTTAAGCACCTACTGCCTTGCCTGCCTCTGAGTCAGGGCTGTTTGTTGCAGTTCCAGCCGCAATTGCAACACAAGAGTTGGACAACCAACTATTCGCAGTGTTTTTTTTTTGGTGTATTTTGATGTCTTGCGATATGTAATATGTTATAGCAAAGTTAACCACCCTCAAAACAAGCACGAGACCTATATTATCTTACATTAGTAAGAGAAAAAAATATATGTGACTTTTACAGTGATGCCTCCTGAATTACAGGCTCGAAACTACATGAACCACCCTCTTAGTAAGAGAATTAGATGAAAACGGAAACTGAAACTGAAGCTTTTGAGTTTCCAACCATTGTCTTTCTTGTTCAGATGAAAACGGAAACTGAAGATTTCATTTTCCGGAAACCATTTCTGTGACAGTGACATCTTTTTCTTCTTTTTTTTTAAAAAAAAACTGTGACAGTGACGTCTATGACCGATTCTTCTGTTTCTCAGCACTGTATGGTCCGTCTGTGTCTCACACGACAGCCGGCTTCTCTTGTACGTATCGTAATCAGCCGGCCGCGATCTGAGCCGTCCATTCGCCGATCCAACGGCCACCAACCTACCACCACCACCTAATTCAAATCAAACAAGGGAAACAAACCAAACGCTCCGTGCACCAACCGGCCGAGATCCCCCCGTGAGTGGTCTCCGCCGGCGCCGCCCGCGATGTCGAAGGCCGCGACAGCGTCTCTCCCGCCGCCGCCACCGGAGGTGGCGCACTTGGTGGAGCAGCTCCAGAGGCACCACCTCGCCCCGGACGCGTCCCTCCTCTCCAACTCCGCGCACTCCGACCTCCTCCAGGTACGTACGCACGCCACGCTCCTCGCTGCTCCCCCGACCGCTGCTGCTCACCTGAACCCTGTGCCGGCGCAGGCGCGCGAGGAGGTCGCGGAGGAACGGGCGCTCTACCTCGAGGCACTGGTGAGTTACAGCCACCGCTCGTCTCGTTGGATCCGCATTCTAGGTTTTGCTCGTTGGGTTCTCAGCAGATCTGGTTGCGCTATGCTATGCTATGCTATGTCATAGGCGGTGTACGCGGAGGCTGTGGCCATGGTGGAGGAGTACCATGCGGCTGGTGGCGCTGGTGCCGGCAAGAAGCTCAACTGCTCCCCGCAGGTTCTGCTGCTTCTCTCTGAATGTCTTAATGTTTCATTGACTGGTGCAAGTACATCTTCAAATGTGAGTTCTGTGGGCAGTACTAGCTAGATAATAGAATGTGGAATTCCTCATTGTTGGTCACTTGGAGTTCCTCATTGCTGGTTCCATTGACTTAGCACCGAAATTGTCCAGCAAAAATGACACTCAGTCACCGAGCTTACTCTCTCAGTTCTGAACCTCTGATCCAGGTGTACGAGTCTTTGGATTTTTTCATTGGCTGGTGCAAATGCATCTTCAGATGTGGTCTGGGTGGGCAGTAATAACCGATTTATAGACAGTGGAGGAATTCCTCATTGTTGGTTCAATTGAATTGGCACTGTAATCGAGAAATTGTCCAGCAAAAATGATGCTCTGTTTCAGTCACCGAGCTTACTCTGTCTGTTCTGAACCTCTGATCCAGGTGTACGAGTCTTTGGAGCACCGGTTAGCAGTGGCGGAGGCAGCGCAGAGGCTGCGGCTCCCACTGCTCTCACAGGACGGGGAGGTCCATGAGCAGGAGATCGAAAAGCTGAGCACCTTTTCAAGGAGTTCATTCGATAGCATCCTCACAAGCGCGACACCCAGCTCAAGTTCAATCTCAACGAGTTACAACAATTATAGTAGCACCGCTAGTGCGGTGACTGTTGCTGTTGCACATGGAAGTGGTAGTTCAGACGCAGTTGAACATGGAGTTGGTGGTGTTCCTGACCGTTTTCTTGGGATCACGTCTGATTATCTCTACCAAGTGCAACAAGAGCAGCCAGCCATGTCTGTGGTAAGAACATTTTTTTTTTGCCTAAATGGTCAATTCATGTCTTGTTACTTGTTTGATCTGATGAACGTAATTCTGATATGTACCTTGAGAAGTATGAAACTATTTTGTAACCAATTATTAGACTAGATGCGTTTTAACCTTTTTATCAATGAGTGAAAGAATATAAAAAATCTTCACCTGAATTTTGAAAGCATCTGCTTTTGTGTCGATTACAGGACATGGTTGATTATCAGAGAACTTTGGCTAGGGAGATTGAAGCCCGGTTAGAAGCCAAGTGTGATGCTTTGGCTGATCTATTTGCTATGGACGAAAGGGGTCAGTTACCAAACTAGTGGAAGAATAGAAAAGATTGTGTGAGAGAGAGCAGTCCAAATTCTGGTTCTGGTTATTATTCTGTCTTACCTTAACATCTTTGCTGCAGATTCGTCAACCCTCAGTCAAATTTCAAGTGCTAGGCTTCCAGAAAGGTGGACTTTCTTATCTTACATTTTAAATCAGACTGTACCAATCACATGTTTAGTATTAATACTACCATCTTACCATCCCTTCTTTGCTGCAATCCCATCCATTTACATAGCTAACATATCTTTGCATGAGGGCCCAATTTTCCATCTTGTTTGGAACTGGAGACTAACGTGGAGCTTGTGATAGACTGATAGGATGAAGTTGGACAGGCGTCCCTGATAAGTATTTCTCATGTTTTTTACTTCCCATTTGTCAGGGTAAAGTTAATCATCGAAGAGATAGAAAAGGAAGAGGCACATCTACTGGAGGACCTTGCTTCAATGGACAGAAAATTTGCTGAACATTATAATGTATGTTTGTATGTCTTTGCTAATGCTTAATTTTTCAGAGGTGCACCCACTTTACCTTAGCACAAATTCTTTCTCCTACTTCTAACTAATTAGTTATGGTTCTGAAAATTCCAAAGGTCTTGGAGCAAATTCTTGCTGTGCTTATACAGTTTGTTAAAGACAAGAAATTGGAGCATCAGCACCAATTTGTAAGCATTCTCATATTCCATTCTCTGGGTCAGCTTCTTTAAAGTAAACATGTCGCCTTGTCTTATTGTTAGTATTGCTAGTCATAGTGCTTAATATGTCTCTTATTGTCTTAACAGGATGATCTGAAGAAGACCTGGCTTATCAAAAGGTGTCGGACAATGAATGCTAAACTAAGGTTGGCACCCGCATCAGTGACCATATTATAAGTGTATAACAGATGTTACTCTATACTCAAATAGCCGATGCCCCCTTCTCTCTCTCTCTCTCTATATATATATATATATATATTGAATTACAAGTGCTAAGGGATTCAAAGATTAAGTTAATTATACTTTTTTTTAACTTTGATTCCAGCTATCTAGAGCATCATCTATTGCGTGACACTTACACCAAGGACACAGTACCAGCACTGCACAGGATCAGGTATAGTTAAGGCAATCAATCTTTTAGTGGCTCTATTTTTTGAGTTATGTGACACTTGTTATTTATAAGGTGGATTTGATTTGTTGAGTGCCTTTTGTTTTCAGTGAAGGACCTTCTTGTAACATATTAACTGCTTTTGCAGGAAGTATCTTGTAGAGGCCACAAAAGAAGCATCCAATTCCTATAATGAAGCGGTAAGATACATGATTTTTCTTAGTGTAATATTTCTAATGTTTGGTTCTATAAACAGCCAAGAAAAAGCTGTAAAATTTTGGCTACAGCTCTCAAAGAGTAGAACTGTACAAATCATAAGAGTCAATGCCTAGCAGCAGCCTTTTAGTGAAAAAACAAACTAACTGATACTTGAGGTTGTATGAAGTATACTATGAAAATATAATTGATGAAGAATTTAATGATACTTAGTTGGCATCATAAATGTTATTGTAATATTGACTCTTCAAGATTCTTGGAATGTCTTATAATGTGGGATGGGATGGAGGGAGTAATTAACATCAAGTTATAAATAATCATTCATGACTAAGAAAAGTCCAGTTTGTGAAGGTTAAATGTGCAAATATGTTTTGCGTTCTGACAACCTATGATTTTAATATTAACATGTTGCAGTAGGCAATTTAACTTGATGTGGAGTTTATGGCGTTAGATAACAATAACTGGGCATATGGTATTCTGTAGTTTCCATTTTTAACTACTTGTTTTGAGAAAAAATGGGTGCCATACTACCGACTCAAAAGAAATCTTCAAACCCAGTTTCCACTTCCCTTCAGTTAACTGTTTGCTCTGATGTTTGGTCTTGTGTCAGGTTTCGCGGTTGCGTGAGTATCAGGGTGTAGATCCGCATTTCGATGTGATTGCAAGGCAGTACCATGAAATTGTAAAGGTAATCTGGCTCAGTGTTGTTGCCATTAGTTTAACATATGGTCCATGTTATTATTGCTAATCCTGGTTGAGCTTCAGAAACTGGAGGGCATGCAGTGGACAATTCACCAGGTGGAGATGGACCTGAAACCTCACCATGATCACGCAGCTGTTTAAGTCCATATTTGTTGGAGACCATGTTTATTAATACCTGAATGCAGTGGATGTGAGTTAGGGGGGGGGGGGGGGGGGGGGGGCGTCATCTGATTGGATGTAGGATCTTGTTTCGTTGCTCTAGACTGGTCAGGCCTGAACAGCTTAATGTAAAGTTTCATCTGAACACGAAATATATATGGAAGCTGTTTCTGTTTGCGTATGTTTTTTACTCTTCCATATTGAAGAATAGCACCATCAATGATTGTTTAATTATACACTCATGTATAAGAGAGCTGACATAGAAATAAATCTGAGAGATCTGAAGAAAGTTGCAGACTTGACTTATTTTACGAGCAGTCTAAGGTGAAGAAGCGGTTATGAAAACTTAGCAGCAACCATATATTACATTTCATTATCATTGTAGTTTTTTTTGGAAGACCATTATCATTGCACCACCATCATCTGCATGACATGCCAAAAAGTTTTTAGATGATCTTTATTAGGAAGTCTATTCGGCGGAGGCATCTGTTTGCCATGGCATAATTACTTGTTAAAGTTGTGGTACTTTTACATAATTCTAAATTAGAGGATAATAAATATTTTAAATGTTCCAAACTATGTATCTAAAAAAACTAGAACAACATATAATTTAGAATGAAGGGAGTAAAATTGAAGTACATGCCAAAAATAAAGGAGAAGTATGTTAAGCTAGTAATTATAGCAATTACAGATGGCTTATTTACAAGCACATTCTGACATTTTTAACTATAGTTGAGACCCACACACTTAATATATGTATAAATATGTGCAGACGATGGATGTATATGATAGATATCCAGCTCACTTTTTTTATCACATCTAGATCCATCTTAGTTGCCAGTACAATCAATAGAGATGAAGGGGATAAATATAACAATGAAGATGCAAAAGATCCTAATTTTCCCATTGATTGTTCTGCTGTTGCTGAGCAACATCCTCGTTACCTCCAGTAAGTCTTGTTGGTTATTACAACAAACATCAATCCACGACTAACACTATATATACGACTAACACTATATATACGGTTAAATTTGATTTCTATAACCAATTTACACAACGGTCTTTATAAATCATAGATTTCTTGGAACGACTATGCAGCAGTATGTAGATATTGATTTCTACGGGTGTTAGGAAACACCATCTAGAAATATATTATTAAGGAATCTCTAGTGTGGTCCGCATCTAGAGATTATTATTTTTTAAATTTCAAAACAGGACTAATAAAACAATATTGTCTTAATCCCAGAAGAAACCCACTATAGTTTAGTCACAATTCGAGCGTGTGTTTTCTAGGATTCAAATCCACGTTCTCTCTTGGGTCATTTGAAAAGTTGAAGATTTGAATTGTTTTTTCTTAAAAATTCTATTTTGGCAATTCAATGTTTCAAATACAAAAGTCGTCAAGTACAACGGTAGGATATCGTTTGACATGTAGAAGTTATAAATTTGTTTTCATCCAACTTCAAATAAAAGAATGGTAACTTTAATTTGTGTGCGACAGATTTTTTTTTTAAATTATTAGCCGTCTCTGAAAAATTGACCTTTATCTTAGGGATGAAAAGATAAAGACCGAGGTTTGCAAAATCAATTAAATAAAATGCTTTCTTAGCTAACATCTGGGTATGGTCAGGTTATGTTCCAGAGAGGCCTAGGACGACGAACAGCGACGACGGTGACGACGGTGAAGTGTGTGTGGCTTCCAACAAGTGTATGTTTAAGTGTTTTCATCCAGGTTCTTGCAACTGGTGTTGCAAGAATCATTGGTGGGCCTATGGAAAGTGCCACTTGCTTGTGTGCTCTTGCTGTATCCCCGGGCCTGGAGTGCCACAGCCATCGCTACAATAGTATGACTGGATTGTGAATTTGGATTGGATACATTTTGGATGAATAAAGTGACCGACCATTAATTTCTTCGATTCTTTTAATTTGTTCGTTAAGTACGAGTGCGTTGGCTCTCCAGCCTGTTAATTATGTATTTATATCAAATAATCGACGTTGTGTTAGTCCTACCTCGGTCGCTCCAAACTCGAGGCTCGCTTCAAATTCAAAACCAGCGAGCCAGTAATTAAGGATAGGAGGGGCAACTTCAATTAAGGGGACAGATCTTCATAAATCTATATCTATATCTATATTTATATCTATATATATCTAATAAAAAGAGACAAAATTTCTAGCTATTTTTTTTTTCATCTAGCCCATTCTAATTCAGCCAACTGTGCGGTCACTCGCTGTCTTTTGGCCCACTCGCGGCACAATCACTTGCGTGTAGTACTATGGAAAACAAAAAGCGTCCGGTCGCCGCCGCTAGCCGCATCGGTGTCCTGCGCGCCGAATTTTTTTCCGTCTGACCCTTCTTCTACCTCTACTTCTTTTATTTAGTTCGTCGCTAGAGTTAGAGTTTAACATGGTCTTCTCTTCTTAGTCCATCTAGCGACCGATATATGAGGGAAGGACTTTTCCAATTTCCAAATCCAAATACTTTTCCAATTTTCAAATCCAAATCCGTAAAACGAGAGGCAGCAGGAGATGTAAGAAAACCAAATTGAGGTGACCCTAAACCAAATCGAGATATAAACAAGAGTACAGATTAGGCTGAGACCAAATCAAAACCACCACCGACAACTAGATTCAGACCAAATCGAATCGAAATCATAGATAAATAGATCTAATTGAAAAAACCATACCAAGACATAAATCAAGGAAGCATGGCGTTGGACAAAAATCAAATTTGAGCAAGACCAAATTTCAAATCTCAAGGAACCGGTGGTGGCCACTGATACATGGATCTCGCCGCCAAAGAGGAAAACGGCCGCGGGCTACACTGGCGAGGAGTACGGGTGGCAGGCCACTACAACGAGGCCGAGCTCGAGCGCGACGACGATGATGCAGAGTGTGGGCCCACCAACGGCGGCGGACCAAGCTCGAGCACGACGACGATGCAGAGCGTGGGTCGGACCGCGTGGGTGACGTGGAACGTCGCCTCGAGTGGAGTTGAGACCCAGTGCTGCTACAGCATTATATCAAAGGGAAATAAATATTTCTGAATAATCTATATCTATATACCTCTACACCTACATATGAAATATTCATTTGTACCAATGATTAAACACAACCAAATAAACTTATTTTAGTTCAATGCATAACAAGATTCTCAATCAAAAGGATGATGCTTAATGCATATGATGACATGATCAATTTTTAATTAAGTGATTAACACCCGGGGTGTTACAATTTGCATTAAAATCGATGAACTAGTGAGATAAACAAACTTAATTCCAAGAAAATGTGAACTAAAAGCTAACACACGTGCACAAGTGTTGGGATCACTTAGTGTTAGCATACAAAAGCTTGGGAGAAAGTTTGAAGTCGTTTGGACAGAAAGAGGGTCTGGACGCTAGGGTTTCTTTGGTCCAGACAATTGTGGTTGCGCCCGGAAGCAAACCCTAGGTTGTCAGTTCTGTGAATAGTGGTCCGGACATGGGAGTTGGTACGGACGGGGCACTCAGGGCATGCGTCGGGAGTGAAGGTGCTCTCTGTAAGCTCTTTGAGTTGGGCCCGGACGTGCGCAATGGCCCGGATCCAGGGCTTCAATGGCCCGGATCCAGGGCTTCAGACGCGCGTCCGGAGTCATGGAGCTCTCTGTAACCTTACCGTGTAAGGCCCGGACGCTGGAGGCATTGGTCCGGAGGTGGACTATTGCCAACATCCGGAGGTCAGTTTCAGCAGAGAAAAGGCGCGCCAACAGGCAGATTCAAATGCAGGCGTTCGGACGCGTGCGCATTTGTCTGGACAGGGTGTCTGGATGCGTCCGGACGTTGTAACAGAGGAAGAAAACAACGCTGGTGAAGGGGTTCGGACGTCCGGACCCTATGTGTTTTAGCGTCTGGAGTACACACAGAAAGCGTGGGTTGGGGGCATAACGACTAGTTTCGGTGGAGGGGCTATATAAGTGATATGGCAGGGCCATGGGGATAACTCTTGCACACTCACTTCACTCATACACTTGTGCTAACTTGTGAGAGCCTCCATCACTCCTCTCTTTGATACAATTGATCATTTCATGAGAGATTGAGTGAACCAAGTGCATTGCTACTCTTGATTGCATACTAATGGCACTTGGCGATCGTCATCATCCTGGGAGCTCTTGTTATTCTTGGAGTTTGCCAACTCCTAGACGGTTTGGTGCGACAAGGATCGTCGAGCGGAGGAAGGTGATTGTCTCCGACTCTGATCGGTGGATTGTGAGGGGTTCTTGAGTCTTCCCCGCGGGAGCTCGCGAAAGACATCTCTAGTGGATTGCCCATAGCTTGTGTAGCCCCATCTTGTGTTGGTTGTGCGACACCCGGTGACGGGTTTGGCTTGTGATGCCAATTAGCGCGTGAACCTCCAAATACGTGATTCGCTACAACGAGGAGTAACTTGTTGGCAAACAAGTGAACCTCGGTAAAAATCATTGTGTCACTTGTCTCTCTACTGAGGATTCTCTTGTGATTATTGATTGGTTGGTTATCTATTGGTGGTACTCTCCACAACGGTATAACCCTCCTTACTCTAGCTCTAGCATTACCTCTTTACATTTTTGCAAGGTAGAGTAACTTGTTTAGCTTGTGTGGTTCTAGCTTAGTTAGCTTCTTGTGTAGCTTATTCTTGTAGCTCTAGTTAACTAGCTAGCTT
Source organism: Microstegium vimineum (assembly GCA_022036555.1). NCBI lineage: Eukaryota > Viridiplantae > Streptophyta > Magnoliopsida > Poales > Poaceae > Microstegium > Microstegium vimineum. The sequence continues at coordinate 924,539 of CM039122.1, read as the reverse complement.
ACTTGTGTGACATAGGTTTATTCTTGCTAGTAACTAGAATTGTGATTAGGTGGCTTGCACCCCTTGTAGAGCTAGTGCAAAACTCACATTTCGCCATTTGTTATTCTAACCATGCATTTTGCCTAGTGTTATTGTAGAAAATTTAATTAGGCTATTCACTCCTTCTAGCCATTCCTAGACCTTTCAAATACATGATCAGTTGGTAAAACTGATGTCCGAAACTTTTAGCGACAACACGTGCAACGACTTCACAAGCATGTCGCTATAAATTTTTAGTGGCTGATCATCCGTCTGCCACTATAATTGCTTTTAGTGATAGATCATCCATCACTAATCTCGGTGTCATGGTGTTGTGACGTAGTATTAGCTAGGAATTCTATTAGACAGAGGCATCTGTTTGCCATGGCATAATTACTTGCTAAAGTTATTGTACTTTTACATCATTCTAAATTAGATGATAATAAATACCTCCTTTATTTGTTCCAATAAGTCATTGTGGATTTTAGGTACACATTGCTTTAGATTTTTGGATGGATTAAATTTTGGAATGGAGGAAATACAATTGAATTACATGCAAAAAATATACAATATGTTAAGCTACTAGTTATAGCGATTACATATAGCTTATTTACATGCATATTCCAACATTTTTAACTATAGTTGAGACCAACACACTTACTATGTGTATAAATAGGTGCAACCGAGATGTATGTATGCATGTATATGATAGATAGATATCAAGCTCACTTTCTTTGTCACATCTATATCCATCTCGGTTGCCGGTACAATCTATAGCGACGACGACAAATATAACAATGAAGATGCAGAAGATCCGAATTTTCCCATTGCTTGTTCTACTGATGCTGAGCAGCATCCTCGTCGCCTCCCGTAAGTCTTGTTGGTTATTACAACAACAGTCCTAGTAGTGGTGAATCTAGACTAGATCATTATCAGGATCTTGTTTATAAATAGGTGGGGCCATTAAATGATTCAAACATAAAAGTCATCATCAAGTACAACAGTTTAGATCTCGTTTGACATAAAGTTTGTTTCTAATCCACTTTCACATGAAAAAGTGGCAACTTTTTTTTGTGTCATCTATTTTTCAAATTTCCAGCCCCGTCTCTATAAATTGATTCCTAGTGACAATTGAGCTTTATTTTTTTGGACAACGGGAAACGCCAACTATCCCTAAGAACAAATTAAATAGCATTAATTTCTAGAGAAAAGTCAAGTCGATTTCTTCTCGGTGTGCTCGATCTGTGATAGAAAAAAAATAAAAAAAAATGCATGACCCCGAGGTTTGCAAAATTAATTAAAATAAAATGGTTTCTTAACCTGCATCTGGATGTATATGTTTCAGATCAGGAAGAGGAGAACAAGGATGAATCCGATTTGTGCGTGGGTTCCACAGAGTGTAGTTATAAGTGCTTTCATAAAGGTGCTTGCGATCGGTGTTGCATGGGTAACGGCTGGGCCGCGGCAAGTGCGAGGCACTTAGCTGCACTTGCTGCAAGTCATCTGCAACCCGGGCCTGCAGATGTCTGCTGAACCGCCACTACCATACCATCGCTAGAATAGTGTCGTCTAGCTATGCCTGTATGATGATGCATGGGTCGATCGAGCAGCTGTATGAGTAGTGGATTTTGGATGGATGAATAAAGTGACCATTTATTTCTTCATCGCATGGCATCTCGCATCTATCTTTTCCACATTTTCCTACCCTGGATGCATGGCTAGGGGCATGCATGTTTGGATTACAAGACTCCCGTTTGGACACCAGAAACGTTTCGGTTTCTTGTGTGAATCACAAGAATCGGCACCAAACGCTACTTTGGGTTGGTGATTCGAATAAAAAACGTTTCAGCATTTCTATGTGTATCCATGAAACTGCCAAAGCTTGGTTTCACACAAATCCTCCTCTCGGCTCTTCCTACTTCTATATGATATATTTTTCAAAGTGAATGTACTATTAGTTAGTCTTTTTTAAAACATTGCAACAAGCTAAAAAAATTATTTAAAAGTTGCTCTTTGCTCAAAAAAAATTCTGATAATTTTTGAAGCGTATTTTAATTTATATAATTTTTGTATGTAAAGCTATTTTTCTAGGAATCAGAATCCAACCTGCTAGCCAAACGATTTCATAAAGTGATTCTGATTCATCATCCGAAACGTTTCTTCAAAGAATAACGTTTCTACGTGAATCTAGATCCCTACCAAACGCACAACTGGTCAATCTCGTGATAATGGACGACTAAACCTAGGCTAATCCTGAACTAATAAGATCCACATTTACAGCTTTATAACTTCATGTTTGGAGAAAGAATGAATTTTATCTCACTGTATATTCCATCTGAAAAGAGACAACGAAATACACAGTGTTCACTTCCCATCAGATAATTAACCATGCAGCTGTGATGTCTGGTTTTGTGTCAGATTTCACGGTTATGTGAGTATCAGGGTGTAGAAGTACTGTAGATCCACATTTCGATGTGATTGCAAACAGGCAGTACCATATGCATGAAATTGTAAAGGTAATCTGGCTCAGTGTCCTTGACATTAGTTTAACATATGTTCCATGTTATTATTTGTCAGCAAACTTGACTTATTTTACGAGCAGTCCAAGGTGAAGAAGAGGTTATTACGAAAACATAGCAGCAACCAAAATATATTTCATTTCATTATCAATGTAATACCATGCTCTGCATGTCATGCAAAACAAGGTAAGTTTAGATGACCTTTAAGGCATGTTTCTTTCCGCAACTTGTGAACGGGCGGCCCCGTTTGAGCGAAAGCGCCTCCGAAAACGCGCCTCTGAGGTCTTGTTTGAACGTGCCAATGTGGTTGGCCGCCCTGTTTGGCGGGATTCTTGGTTCTATCGGTCGTATCACACGAAAACAAGGCCTTATTAGAGCAACTCCAATAGAACCTCTACTTTAACTTTATAGCTAAATTTCCCAAGCCAAAAATCGTGCTAGCTCCTGCTAGGTCTCTAAAATTTGGGTGAACTCCCAAATTCCCCCTCTTGAGATTCTACTAGGGCTTTTAAATTTGGGTGGGTACCCAAATTCTCCTTCTGACCCTCGTTCTTGGAGCTTTAGGCCAAGCCCCCAAATCACCGTTTTGGCTAGTTCCTCCTCCAACGCCTCTCCTCTAGGCCCCGCGACTTCCTGTAGCGGTCGCGACTCCTCCTACTGTGGCGACTTCTCCTGGCAGCTCAGTCGCGACTGCCCTCACTGTTCCTCCACTGATTCCTAGTTCCACACAAGCCGCATACATTTCTGACTCCCCTGCCTGCCTGACTTCCGCGCGATGGTATTGAGGCAGCCACGACTCCCCTGCCGACTCCCCCGAAACTACCCCTACCCTGCTCTTCCTGCTTGTCCGAGTAATTCAATGACACACGGTCCCCGACGTCATTATGTGTTGGAATAAGTTTGAGGGCTCTATTTGGGGGAAAAAATCAGGTGCGGACCGTTACTACCACAACTCGGTGGGGGATTGTTTGGCTTACATGTCGGTCACTGTATCATTATAACCGCATACATGTTAAATTAGATGTTCCATGATCCACGTGTCAGCTACACATCCCTACCGTGTTGTGGTGAGGACCATCCCTACCGAATTTGTTTCCCTATTTGAGGGCCATTGCTGGAGTGCAACCCAGAAAACAAAACCCTCAAAACTTTGGGGAACCCTTAAATGAAAAGTAGGGACATATTTTAGGGTTATTGTTGGAGCTCTATCCTATTTGATGATTTGTTTGCCATGGCATAATTATATCCTAAATTTCCATTGTACTTTTGCAACATTCTAAATTAGAGGTTAATAAATAAAATTGAAGCACATGCCAAAAAAAATAAAGGAGATATTAATCTAGTAATATAGTAGCAATTACAGCTAGCTTATTTACAAGCATATACCAACATTTTGACCCTTAAGTGCATCTCTTGCAAAATGATGTAAGTTAATTTAGATGACCTTTATTAGGAATTAATTCTATTCAGCGGAGGCATCTATTTACACTATTCTAAAATTAGATGACAATAAATACTTTATGTGTTCTAAATTTTAAGTCATTATGCATCTAGACTTACGCTATGTCTAGATGCATAAGAAAAGCTACATGTCTAAAAAAACTAAAACGACTTATAATTTGGAATGGAGGGAATAAATTGAATTCGACACCAAAAAATAAAGAAGATGTTAAGCTAGTAATTATAGGAATTACAAATAGCATATTACAAGCATATTCCAACATTTTTAACTATAGTTTAGATCGACCAACACACTTTTTTTATATGTATAAATAGGTGCAGACGATAGATGTATATGATAGGTATAGCTCACTTGCTTTGTCACATCTATATCCATCTGAGTTGCCGGTACAATTATTAATAATAGAGATGACAAGGATAAATATAACAATGAAGATGCAGAAAATCCTAACTTTCCCATTGATTGTTATGCTGATGCTGAGCATCATCGTCGTCGACTCCCGTAAGTCTTGTTGGTTATTACAACATCTATCAACCCAAAACTAACACCATACATAGATTAAATTTGAATTATATATGCAATTTACACAATGGCCTTTATTTTTAGAGAAGGCCATCCAGAAACGCCAATAACCATGAACAAATCAAATAGCATATTTCGAGTCTAGTAGGCCGGATATATTGGTCTGTTAACTAACATCTGGATGCATGCATGTATGGTCAGGTTATGTTGCCGAGGGGCCTGGGAACGTCGTGAGCGGTGAAAAAACTTTGTGCATGGATGTCGTCAAGTGTACATTCAGCTGCTTCCGTTCAGGTGATTGCGACAGCTGCTGCAAGAGTCACGGCTGGGCCCGTGGCAAGTGCGAGGCGCTTTCATGCCATTGCTGCGAACCCGTCCCCGGGCCTGATCCTCCGCCATTGCCGGCATCGCTAAATCACTAGTATAGTGTGTCCAGCTAGCTGCATGAGCATGACTACTCGATTGTGTATTTGGATGGATGAATAAATTAAGTGATCGACTGCTTTGTTAGCTTGAACTAATCTTAGTTTGTTTTAGTTTATTCTCTCTCACACAACCAGAATTAACCGTCTTTTCTACCAGCCGAACATAGGCAACTAACGGATCAAACACTCGGTCGATCTGCACGCCCCTTGTTCATCGCATCTTTTAGCGAACTGTTCATTTCATTATTACTGTTTTTTTTCTTTTGAAAGACCATTGTTATTGTAAACGATCACGGCATTGCGCTGACGAAGCTGTCTGACTCGATCTGAAGTCCGGCAATCCGGCATGCATCAGTTCAGTACTTCAGTTCATCTCGGTGGTGCTCGATCGGTGCAGAGTCTCCGAGGTTAGCTGTTCTTGGTTGAGTCGTCCAGAAAGGCCTGCACTACATCAGCTGCGCCTGCCACTGACATGCCTGCAATATATGCAAACACACCAATTATGATCATAGTTATCAGCATTTAATTTCATTTGTTTCGAATTTCAATATGGCGTTGCAGCCTGCGATGGAACCGACTAGCTGGGATTGGGAGGGTTGTTGCCGCACTAGTACTGTCGCGTGCTCTCTGTAGGTATTAGCAGTCTACGAGGCTCAATACAAATCTTTCTGTATTTTCCTATATTCTCACAATTTGTTGAACACGTTTTTTTGTTTCCATGATATCCATATGTTAGTTCATATGTTAGGTGCAGTGCATAATGTCTAGGCGTTTAGAGTGATAGTCCTCATGGATTAACCTCAAGATCAAAGATAGGATATGACGGTTTAAAAAATCACTAAGGGTCTATTTGGCAGAGCCGTGCTCCTTGATTTTTTAGGTGTGCTTCCTGATTCATTGGTGAATTGATTCTGTGACTGAAAGTAATTCTCTTTGTTGTTTCTTTAGTCTAAACTCTGAGAATCAGCATGGGAATCACTTCACTTCACAAAATCAGGTGAAACTAGAATCATTTCATATAATCAGTAGAGAATCACTACTCGCTGAAAAATATGTTCGGCGGCTAGGGAGCGATTCTCACTGAGAATCTACTCCACAGAGTTGTCACACCCGGTTTTAAGGACAAAACCAGATATACACCATATGTGAGCTCAGGAAGTCAATTCTCACATATAGCCACAGAAGAAGGTAATATCAAAAGACAATATTTAAATACATAACATATAAGGTCAAAGGATAACCTCAACACAACGGACAACGGGAAGACAACTCCGAACTTCAGGCGAAGACTCCACTTCACAGGGACTGGTTGATCACAAGCCTAACTGCTCGAGACTCTTGCAATCTGGTACCCATTCGAGATTTTTATCCAAAGTATTGAAAAATAAAGCAAGCGTAAGTACTTTCGTACTCAACAAGAATACATGGGGTTCATGAGGCTAAAAAATATATGACACTGGTTTAACTGCATAAGCTTTTATATTATCTCAATTTTAGCATTATAGTAGCATCAATGTTATCAATAACCCAATAACCATATGATCAAGTGAACAAGATGTAATGCTTATATGGACAAGTAATAGTAATAAATAACAAATAACAACTGATGAGCTATGACATAAGGACATCACACAGTAAGGAGCCCAAACCACTCTTGACCGTGAGCACGGCTATTATAATAGTTTTACACTCTGCAGAGGTCATACATCTTTACCCACAAGTCGTGATCCCCATATGCCATCACCTCTACCAAGGAAGTGGAGCAGGGTACACTACGAGACCGTTCACAGGTTCCACTGGTAGGTAACAACCCGCTATACGTTTCCTCAATGGTTAGTGCTACCCCTCTTACGAGGGCACTAAGGTGAGCCTCTCTTGCGCCCTTTCGGGTAAGTTGCCACAAACCAGTAGAAGTCTAATACTGAGTCAAGCCAAAGTCATATAGCTTGTGGTTACACTGTAAGTCCTGGGGTAATCTACTTACAGAAATATCCATATGAGTAAGAACATAGGTTGAGGTGCTTGTTGTTCCACCTATAGTCCACGTTGCTAAAAAGTCATCTTTTTATTGTCATTGCATATATCATTAATCAAGTTTACATGATCATAGTCATTTGCTTGGCACTAGCATCATACTACCCAAATGCATACATTCCCAGGGTGACAAGGTATAAGGTACAATACTAGGATAACCTTATAGGGTAACAAGGAAACTCATGCATATGATTAATGAGTGATTATAGTGAATAAGACAACAAGGATAATCCCATGTAATACTTGCCTTAAACTCAGATTTCCTCTTCAAGTTCAAGTCTTCCAAGATCTCCAAAAATACCAACTTCTTCTCCTTGATCTCCAACGTAAGACTCACCGATTGAACAATAATTAACAAATCACCACACAAGCATCTGATCATACAAATCATACAAATATGGATAAATTAGAACAATACACCAATCAATGAAAAAGATTTTAAAAGAAATCTACGCAACTCTACGATCACACAGTCGCAAAGAACACACTACTCGAAGCTACGACGATCGAGATACATCTACCGAAAGGTTTGCTTATATAAAAGAGAACTATGAGCTTTATTGGTTTTAACTATATAAAAGAGTGTATAAAGTATTTCAGATAAACACCTTGGTTTAATTAGGTCAAACTTATATTTAGTTTTGAAATCTAAAGTAGAAATTATCATTATTTCATGTATAAAACAAGTTGCATATTTGTTAATCAAGTTAGGGTTTGAAACCATAAAAATACAGAGCTATTAACATGTTATTAAAGATCACTAATGAAAAGGTTATGCCGATACGAAGCCAACACAACTTGAACGGGTTGAATCGGATCTAAAACGGAGAATTTACGGAGAAAACAAGATTTAGAGATTAAACATGAATTTTAAAAGACATTAAATAAATCTATATTTTCAAAGTTTCAAAACATGAGTGGTCAGGGTTTCATCATGTAGATCTCGTCGCTATGAATCTAACACAATTTGAATGGATCAAAACGGAGTTGAAACAGATATTTTATGAGCAAAAGAAGTTGGTGGCATTATTGTAAAAAGCTGAAAGCGCATTTTAACTAAAACAGACACAATTTACATTTTGGAAAAGGAAAAGCGTATTTTCAATTGAAACAGACTGGATTCGCTTTGGGAAAAAGAAAACGTAAACTGAGAATACACTATGGACTGCGGGTTCGTACATTAAAAAGCTCAGGGTTTCTTTTGCAAAAACATGGGCCGAAGAGGTATCGGGAGATCTGGACCGCTGGATCAGGAATGGATGGAGGAGATTAGATCGGGGAGGGAGAGAGGGCGGTTCGCCGGAGCAGGAAGGGAACACGGCGGCGTCATGGCCGGAGTTGGGCGGCGGGATTCAATCCGCCACTACAGAGCACGATTCTCAACGCTAAAAGAACAGGGAGGGAGAGGAGATGGTGGCGAGCACGATGGTGCTAACGGTTGATCCGATTTCGCCCGAGAGCGAGGCGTCCACGCGGCGGAGCGGCACGGGACGCACGGCGGATGTGGAACGAGGCCGCGCGAGCGAACCAGAGAGTAAGGAGAGGGAAAGCGAGCTTCTGGGGCTCTCCTTACCACAATGCGAAGCTCGGGGAGCGGTTGAAGGCGGCGGCGGTGTACCCCGACGACCAAGCAGCGATGGCGGCTCGGCACTAGGTCTGCGGTGGCGGCTGGGGCTCTGCGGTCTCCGAGAGGGCAAGGTGGAGGCGGTTTGGTGCGGGGGCTCGGCTTTATATAGCCCCGAGCATGAATGGAGAAAGGAAGGGGAGGATTGGAGGGGGATTCACGCGGCAACGAAGATGGAAGGCGGCGACGTCCTTCCATCCGGAGGAAGAAGACGACGTCGGTGGCTGATGCGTGGGGTCGCCTCGTTAGCGAGCCAAGGGAGTGGGGAGTGGTGCATCCGCGCAGTGGGAGCAACGGGCCGGCCTGCTGGGCCTCGCGCGGGGAGAGGGAGGGGAGTGCGGGCCTGTTGCCGGCTTGGGCCTGCGAGGCAAGAAAGGGGAGGGAAGGGTGCTGGGCCAAAAGCAACGAGGGGGCTGAGGGAGGGGTTTTATTTTTATTTTCTTCTTTATTTTATCTTCTTACTTCAAAGCTCTTTTAAAAATCTGTTTTTGAAATCCTGTTTGAATTTTGAAACTCCACTCATCTCAATAAGATAAATGCACCAGCATGAATGCGCCAACAATGTTGCTAAACCTTAAGATAAGTTTTAATTTGATGAAAAAATTTATTTCCTATGTTTTCATGAACACAAAAATTAATAAACAAATCATTTTATTACTATTTTTTTTCAAGCAAAATTTGGGGTGTTACACAGAGTGCTGCCAAACAACCTCATTAATGTAGTACTGATCCTAGCTTCTCTACATCAAATGCAAAATGAGGTAAGTTTAGATAACTTTTATTAGTATAATTCTGATGCAATTGAGAGAAAGAGAAATGCTATGAGTGTTTAACACGTATATTATTGTGACCCTCAAACGATCTCAAATATAAAATATATCAAGTACAGTATTTTAGATGACCTTTATTAGGAATTCTATTTGGCAGCGGCATCTATTTGCCACGACATAATTACTTGCTAAAGTTATCTTTAATTTGTAGTTTTACATCATTCTAAATTAGATGATAATAAGTATACTTCATTTGCTCCAAATTATAAGTCTAGATGGATAACAAAAGTTGTGTGTCTAAAAAACCAGAGCAACTTATATACAATTTAGAATGGAGGGAGTAAAATTGAATTACATGCCAAAAATAAAGATGTTAAGCTAGTAATAGCAATTACAGATAGCTTACACTTACAAGCATATATTCCAACAGCCTTAACTATAGTTGAGACCAACACACCTATTACATGTATAAATAGGTGCAGCCCATGGATGTATATGGTAGATATCCGGTTCACTTGCTTTTTAACCATCTCAGTTGTCAGTACAATTAATAGCGATGACGAGGACAAATATAACAATGAAGAGGCAGAAGATTCTAATTGTTCCGTTGATTGTTGTGCTGATGCTGAGCAGCATCCTTGCTACCTCCCGTAAGTCCCTTGTTGGTTATTACAACATGCATCAATCCTCCATGGCCAACACCTCTGTGTTTTCTAAACATAAATAAAAGTATCGGTCGGTGTACAATACAACTATACGTGTCTGGTAGAAAAAAAAATAACAACGGAGGTCTGCAAAATTAATTAAAATGGTTTCTTAATTAAAATCTGGATGCATGTATAATGGTCAGATGTGCCTAGGAACAAGGAGGATGGCGGCGATGGCGAGTGTAGCAATTACAAAGCCACCATAAAGTGTCTCCTTTTTACATGCCTTCGTTCAGGTGCTTGCGAACGCTGTTGTAAGAGTCACGGCTTTACCAGTGGAAAGTGCCTTTTGCTTGACTGCAATTGTTGCTGATCTGACTGCAATTCCATACACAACTAGCAGGAAAACAAACAAACAAAATACTAGTCTGTAATCTGTATGGCATGCCAGTATGGATGGATGAATAAAGTGACCATTTCTTCCTTTCTTTTGTTCGTTACGTTGAGACTAAATCGGCCGGCAGGCGTTCTATCATCATGAGTGTTGGGCTCTCATGTTAATTAATTATGTCAAAACAACCGAACGCTCGGTCTGCACACCCCTTGTTCATCGTATCGCATGGCAATTTTCCCACGTTACGTTGTCCTACCTCCGATGGCTAATAAGGGCATGTTTGGATTACAATAGTAAAAATTTATCAATCTCGTGATAATGGACTAAATCTATGCTAATCCTGATGAGCTAATATATAGGAGCTAATAATAGGTTATAAACAATAATAAGCATCTTCTATTATTAGCTCTTATTTAGCATCCTAAAATTAGCTCAAACATATATAGTCCTTGTATTTTGCATCCAAGATATATGGCTCTATAATTGTCAACCACATGGTGTCCATTGGCAAAGCGTTTTTTCTTCGGTTGCTTTCGTTCAGATGCTTGCAACCGCTGTTGCAAGGGTGTAGGCTACAACCATGGCAAGTGCATGGGGCCTGCCTACAATTGCTGCAAGACATCGAATATTAATTTCATTTGCAACAAAATTAAAAGAGAGAATAGTGTGTATGAATCGAGCTGCATGACTCGATGGATGAACAAAATAAAATGGTTCTTTCTTCCTTTCTCTTGTTCTTTGAGACTAAATCTCTGGAAAAACGATTAGAATGTGAGGTTGATTTGGCACCTAGGCACATGATGCACACATACATAGGATTGTTGAATTGTTTGGTATGTGTACACAAACATACTACCTCCATCTGTTAAAAGAAGGTCATTGTGGGATGCATGCGTGTGGGTCAAACTTTAACCGGGTTTGTTAAAAGATACATGCAATATTTTCATATCCAAATAATTTTATTATAAAAGTATATTCAACGGTCTATATATATGATACTAATTATGTATTATAAATATTAGTATTCTTTTATATATAATTGATCAAAATTTAAAAAATTGACTATTCGGGTAAGTAGAATGACTTGTATTTAGGACATATGGAGTATATATGACATTCTAGTGAGTTTGTCGTGTTTCATAATAGTAAGCTGGTGAAGCCCATTATGCGATGGCAAGTGACTGAAGCCCACTTCTCATGATGGTTGAATTCCAAAAAGCTCGGCACTGCACCAAGCGCTCCTCCATCGTGGCAACACTAGCAGTATATAGCAAAAGAAAAGCAAATTCTTTTGTGATTACTGAGGACTATTATGAAGAGCTAGCTTGCAAACAACGAGCCTTCCTCATGCACATTATTGGCAAAGTGTTTTTTCTTTAGTTGCTTTCGTTCAGGTGCTTGCAACCCCTATTGCAAGGGTTTAGGCTACAACCAATGGCAAGTGCATGGGGCTTGCCTGCAGTTGCTGCAAGGCATCCAATATTTATTTCATACACAACAACATGCATGACTTAGTGTTCACACATATACATGTATATACAAGATTCTAATATCTAACCTCTCCCTCTACTCTAACCATTGCACCACACTGTAATTTATGTTTAGAATCTGTTTTGGTTTCTCAAATATTATACCAAAGTGAGTGAAAATTGCTTGTTTGAGGCCCTAAACAAATTCAAATGAAAAAGTTGTAAACTACAAAGTTTCATAACATTTTGAGATCTACATTTTTTGATTAGGAAGTTTTTCCATCTGAGGTCGTTTGTAAAATTTTGAAATTCAAACGCAGTTTTGCATGAAAAGATGATTTTAAATAAAAAAATGTCAACTAAAATGTTTAATAACTTTTCAAGATCTACAATGTTTATTTTGGTTATTTTTTCATCCGAGGTAGTTTGAAAAATTCGAAGTTTCAATTTTTGAAATTCAAACGCCATTTTGCATGACAATAAGATTTCAAATAAATAAGTTTTTAATTACAATGTTTCACAAATTTTTGAGACTTACAAAGTTTATTTTGGTTGTTTTGCCATCTGAGCTCGTTCGAATTTTAAACTGTGAAATTCAAACATAGTTTTGCATGAAAAGATTATTTCAAATAAAAAAGGTACCAACTAGAAAGTTTTATAACTTCTCGAGATCTACAAAGTTTATTTTGGTTGTTTGGTCAATCAAATATGGTCGTTCTAACATTGTTCACAAATCTTATATATGTCTCTTGTAGTTTCATAAACTACAAGAGAGATGTGTAAGATTTGTGAGAAAATTTACTTTCACTTTGTCATATGAAGAAATGAGCAAAATAAGCATTTCACATCTTGATGAGTTATACAACTTTGTAGTTGAAAACCTTTTCATTTGAATTATTTTACTACTTCAAAATGTAATTTGAATTTTTCTTTGCCTAGTGTCAAAAATAAAACACTTGGAAAAAGAGCTCTTTGACGTGTGTAAAAATCACTCGGCAAAGAAGCTTTCTTTGCCGAGTGCTCGGAAAAAACACTTGGCAAATAGTCGGTTTCCGGTAGTGCATGGCATAATTACTTGGTAAAATTATCTTTGTAGTTTTGCATCATTCTAAGTTAGATGATAATAAATATACTTCATATGTTCCCAATTACCAATCATTATGCAACTAGACTTGTGTTATGTCTAGATGCATAACAAAAGCTATGTGTCTAAAAAATAGAATGCCTTATAATTTGGAATGAAGGGAATAAAGTTGAATTACATGCCAAAAATAAAGATGTTAAGCTAGTAATAGCAATCACAAATAGCTTACTTACAAGCTTATATTCCAACAACTTTAACTATAGTTGAGACCAACACACCTATTACATGTATAAATAGGTGCAGTCGATTTGTTTTGCCACATCATAATTAGCTGCTAAAGTGCCATTATTGTACTTTTCAACATTCTAAATTATATGTTAATAAATAAAATTGAAGTACATGCAAAAAATAAAGTAGATATTTTTAAAAAGGAGATATTATAATAGTAATTACAACTAGCTTATTTACAAGCATATACCAACATTTATTTCCATCCTTCTCTGCATCTCATGCAAAACGACGTAAGTTTAGATGACCTTTATTATGATTTCTATTCGCCGGAGGCATATGTTTGCCACAACATAATTACTTGCTAAAGTTACCGTTGTACAACATCATTCTAAATTAGATGATAATAAATACTTTCTCTATTCCGAATTATAATTAAGTTATTGTAAATTTTAGGCACGTTGTTTGAATGCTTATAATTTGGAATGGAGACAGTAAAATTTAATTACATGCTAAAAATAAAAATGTTAAGCTAGCAATTATAGATATCTTATTTGCAAGCATATTCCAACATTTTTAACTATAGTTCAGACCAACATACTTATTAAATGTATAAATAGCTAGGTGCTAGATGGGAAGCATATGATAGATATCCAGCTCACTTGCTCTGTCACATATATCCTAATTCATAGCGATGACGAGGGAAAATATAACAATGAAGATGCAGAAGATCCTAATTTTCCCGTTGATTGTTGTGCTGATGCTGAGCAGCATCCTCGTCGTTGCCTCCCGTAAGTCTTGTTGGTTATTACAACATGCATCAATATCCTCCATGACTAACACCTCTATCAGTGTTTTCTAAACATAAATAAAAGTATCGATAATTGGTGATACATAAAAATACAACTGAAATGCTTTTCTTAAGTTACACCACATCTAGACGTATGTATGCATATCGTCAGGTAATGATGTTTCAGAGCCAGAGGGGAACAAGGACGACGTCTAGTAACATCACAACTGAAATGTTTTCTTAAGTAACATCATCTGGACCATTTCTTCCTTTCTTTTGTTCGTTAAGTTGGGACTAAATCGGCAAACATTCTAGATGACTAATTGTGTGAACAGATGATGCATGTTTCTAGGTGTAGTCGGTAATACCTATCACCTGCAGAGAGTCATTTTTTTAAAAACGTTGGTCTGTTGGTGATACAATCACGTCTATATTAATAACTACTGGATTGTGTGGACCTGTTGCAGAGGAGAAGATGGAGGTTGGTGCTGAAAAATATGATACACCATGCACTGATGGAGGTCCAACGACGTGTTTCGGAAGGTGCTTGCGTTCAGGTGCTTGCGACAAGTGTTGCAAGGATAAAGGCTACGCCCGTGGCAAGTGCAGTTACGTTGCCTGTGGTTGCTGCAAATAATACATACATGGAATAAAACAGTGTAATAAGAGTCGATCGAGGTGCATTATCGATCGACCGTACGTGGATGGATGAATAAAATGATCATTTTGGTTAAACTACTATTTCACATTATTAGACGTATGACATGATGTTGTCTCGTGGTGTTAATTATTGTGACTAGCTTGTCAACTTATTAATTCACTTTATTTACGTTGCGAGAATATATTACTGGTTATTATATTAGGGGCTATTGTGTTTCTGCCCTTATTTTGAATCCTAATTGTGATTTTACCCTCACTTTCTTTCACTTTGCATTTTTACCCCTCCTTTTAAAAAACGAAGGCTACGTTTACCCCTGTTTCTAACGCCGTTAGCTGCATCCGGAATACTATTGTATTTCTGCCCTTATTTTGAACCCTAATTGTGATGATTTTACCCTCACTTTTTTAAAATAATGTGTCTAAATATTGATTAAAATGATGTGTCTAAATATATATCTCAAAAGATGAGTAAATTCACAATGCATTAAGCTAAGTAGGGGCAATTTTGTATGGAAAAACTTGTGCTTACTCAGCCCATTTGACACTGGTACCTGATGTTCACGGAGTAGGGGTAAACTTAAGCTTCGTTTTCAAAAAACAGGGATAAAATCACAACGATGAAAAAAGCAGAGGTAAAATTACAATTGGACATCAAAGTAGAGGCAAGAACACAATAGTCCCATTATATTATTATTACTAGTATTACTCTTCAAGTTCTCCGTCATGCATGCATGGTCAGTTTTGCTTTTCCTTCCCACCAATGCGATGCCGTCACGAATTCATGCATGCTAGATGCTTGAGGATTCAATCATTATGTCTCCACTACAAACTAGAAGTACTCATTTTTCCTTTAAAAAAAATCCTTAAGGGATGGTGTCGAGTGATTCCTGGCGTCCAAAGCTATACCAGTGCAGTGCATTCTCGATCCAGGCATGCATGGCCGACAGAACAAAGGACTAAGTGATGTGCTGCAATGTTGTACGTGTGAAAGCTCGTGTTTGGTTTTGTGTAATTGATGAAATCTATGTTACTAACCTATTGTCTCTAAGTGATTATATGTATAAATAGGTGCAGATGATAGATGTATATGTTATATCCATCTGAGTTGTCAGTACAATTAATAGGGATGACAAGGATAAATATAACAATGAAGATGCAGAAAATCCTAACTTTCCCATTGATTGTTCTGCTGATGCTGAGCAGCATCCTCGTCGACTCTCGTAAGTCTTGTTGGTTATTACAACATCAACCCGTTACTAACACCATATATATAGGGTTAAATTTGATTTCTATAGGCAATTTACACAATTGCCTTTATTTTTAGAGAAGGCCAGAAACGCCAATATAATAACCATCAACAAATCAAATAGCATATTTCTAGCAGGCCGGGTATATTGGTTTGTTACCTAACATCTGGATGCATGGATCTATGGTCAAGGTTATGTTGCAGAGGGGCCTGGGAGCAGCAGCAAGCACGTCGTGAGCGGTGAAAACACTTTGTGCATGGATGTCGTCAAGTGTACTCTCAGCTGTTTCCATTCAGGTGCTTGCGACAGCTGCTGCAAGAGTCACGGCTGGGGGCGTGGCAAGTGCGAGGCGCTTTCATGCCATTGCTGCGACACCATCCCTGGGCCTGATCCTCCGGCCCGCCATTGCCGACATCGCTAAATCACTAGTAGTGTGTCCAGCTAGCTGCATGAGCACGACTAGTACTGGGTTTATTGTGTATTTTGATGGACGAATAAAGCGATTGACCGACCATTTCTTATCTTCTTGTCAATTATTCCAAATCAACCAGCCGATTGATTACGGCTGGTTGAATAGTATTCTGTGAGAGAATAAACTGAAACAAACTTAAATAACCTGGAAGTAGTTCAAGCGTTCATGACATCTTTTAGTGAACTGTTCATTTCATTATTACTATTTTTACTTCTTGTGAAAGACCATTGTTACTGTAAACGATCACTGCTTGAAAGTGGACTGTTACATTTGCATTGCACTGACGAAGCTCTGTCTAACTCGATCTGAAGTCCGGCCATCTGGCACGCATCAGTTCAGTTCATCTCGGCGGTGCTGGGTGCAGAGTCTCCGAGGCTAGCTGTTCTTGGTGCAGTCATCCACAAAGGCCTGCACTACATCAGCTGCCCCTGCCACTGAAATGCCTGCATATATGCAAACACACCAATTATGATCAGAGTTATCAGCATTTAGTTTCATTTGTTTGGAATTTCAATATGGCGTCGCAGCCTGCGATGGAACCGACTAGCTGGGATTGGGAGGGTTATCGCCGCACTAGTACTCTCGCGTGCTCTCTGTAGGTATTAGCAGTCTACGAGGCTCAATACAAATCTTTCTGTATTTGCCTATTTTCTCACAATTTGTTGAACACATTTTTTTGTTTACCTGCAATCCATGTTAGTTCATGTGTTAGGTGCATTGCATAATGTCTAGGCGTTTAGAGCGATAGTCCTCATGGATTAACCTCAAGATCATAATTCGCAAAAAAAAAAGATAGGATATGGCTGGCAGAGCTGTGCTCCTTGATTCTTCAGGTGTGCTCCCTGATTTATTGGTGAAGTGATTCTGTGACTGAAAGTAATTCTCTTCACAAAATCTGGTGAAACTATTTTTTTCACCTCTCAACTTCTTAGTTTATTTCAGAGAACCACTTCATATAATCAGTGGAGAATCACTACTCGCTCAAAAATGGGTTTGGTAGCTAGAGAGCTGAGAATCTGAATTTGCTCCACATAGTGCTGCCAAACAACCCCTAATGTAGTACTGATCCTAGCTTCTCTACATCTCATGTAAAATGAGGTAAGTTTAAATAACTTTTATTAGTATAATCCTAATAATTCTGATGCAAGGTAGAGAAAGGGAAAGGCTATGAGTGTTTAAAACATATATTATTGTGACCCTCAAACGATCTCAAATATAAAATATATCAAGTACAATATTTTAGATGACCTTTATTAGGAATTCTATTTGGCAGAGGCGTCTATTTGCCACGACATAATTACTTGCTAAAGTTATCTTTAATTTGCAGTTTTACATCATTCTAAATTAGATGATAATAAATATACTTCATTTACTCCAAATGATAAGTCTAGATGGATAATTAACAAAAGCTATGTGTCTAAAAAACCAGAGCGACTTATATACAATTTAGAATGGAGGGCGTAAAATTGAATTACATGCCAAAAATAAAGATGTTAAGCTAGTAATAGCAATTCAGATAGCTCACTTACAAGTATATATTCCAACAGCCTTAACTATAGTTCAGACCATCACACCTATTATACATGTATAAATGGTGCAGCCGATGGATGTATATGGTAGATATCCGGTTCACTTGCTTTCTATCCATCTCAGCTGTCAGTACAATTAACAGCGATGGCGAGGACAAATATAACAATGAAGATGCAGAAGATTCTAATTGTTCCGTTGATTGTTGTGCTGATGCTGAGCAGCATCCTCGCTACCTCCCGTAAGTCTTGTTGGTTATTACAACATGCATCAATCCTCCATGGCCAACACCTCTGTGTTTTCTAAACATAAATAAAAGTATCGATCGGTGATACAATACAACTGTACGTGTGTGGTAGAAAAAAAATAACAACAGATGTCTGCAAAATTAATTAAAATGGTTTCTTAACTAACATCTGGATGCATGTATAATGGTCAGATGGGCCTAGGAACAAGGAGGATGGCGGCGCTTTCGTGTGCGACAATTTTAGAACCACCATAAAGTCTCTTTTTTACATGCCTTCGTTCAGGTGCTTGCGAATACTGTTGCAAGAGTCACGGCTTTAATTACCAGTGGGAAGTGCCTTTTGCTTGACTGCAATTGCTGCTGATATGACTGCAGTTCCATACACAGTTAGCAGGAAAACAAACAAACAAAATACTAGTCTGTAATCTGTATGGTATGCCAGTATGGATGAATAAAGTGACCATTTCTTCCTTCCTTTTGTTTGTTACGTTGGGACTAAATTGGTCGGCAAACATTCTATCATCATGAGTGTTGGGCTCTCCTGTTAATAAATTATGTCAAAACAACCGGATGCTCGGTCTGCACGCCCCTTGTTCATCGTATCGTATCGCAACTTTCCCACGTTACGTTGTCCTACCTCCGATGGCTAATAAGGGCATGTTTGGATTACAATACTAAAAATTTATCAATCTCATGATAATGGACTAAATCTAGGCTAATCCTGAGCTAATATATAAGAGCTAATGGGATATAAACAATAATTAGCCTCCTCTATTATTAGCTCTTATTAGCAGCCTAAAATTAGCTCAAACATATATAGTCCTTGTATTTTGCATCCAACATATATGACTCTATAATTGTCAACCACATGGTGTCCATTGGCAAAGTGTTTTTTCTTTAGTTGCTTTCGTTCAGATGCTTGCAACCGCTGTTGCAAGGGTGTAGGCTACAACCATGGCAAGTGCATGGGGCTTGCCTGCAATTGCTGCAAGACATCGAATTCATTTGCAACAAAATTATATGACTCTATTATTAGGAGCTAATAATGGGTTATAAATAGGAGCTAATAATGTGTTATAAACAATAATTAGCATCTTCTATTATTAACTCTTATTTAGCAGCCTAAAATTAGCTCAAACATATATAGTCCTTGCATTCTGCATCCAAGATATATGACTCTATAATTGTCAACCACATGGCGTCCATTGGCAAAGTGTTTTATCTTCGGTTGCTTTCGTTCAGATGCTTGCAACCGCTCCGCTGTTGCAAGAGTATAGGCTACAACAATGGCAAGTGCATGGGGCTTGCCTGCAATTACTGCAAGACATCAAATATTAATTTCATTTGCAACAAAATTAAAAGAGAGAATAGTGTATGAATCGAGCTGCATGACTATATGGATGAACAAAATAAAATGGTTCTTTCTTCCTTTCTCTTGTTCTTTGAGACTAAATCTCTGGAAAAATGATTAGAATGTGAGGTTGGTTCGGCACCTAGGCACATGATGCACACATATCTAGGATTGTTCAATTGTTTGGTATTTTTACACCAACATACTCCCGCCATCTGTTAAAATAAGGTAATTATGGGATGCGTGCGGGTCAAACTTTCTCAACTTTAACCGAGTTTGTTAGAAGATACATGCAATATTTTCATATCCAAATAATTTTTATTATAAAAGGATATTCAACCGGTATATATATATATATATATATATGATATGAATTATGTATTAAAAATATTAGTATTCTTTTATATATAGTTGATCAAAATTTAAAAAATTGACTATTCGGGAAAGTAGAATGACTTGTATTTAGGACATATGCAGTATATATGACATTCTAGCAAGTTTGTCGTGTTTCATAATAGCAAGCCGGTGAAGCCGATTATGCGATGGCAAGTGACCGAAGCCCACTTCTCATGATGGTTGATTTCCAAAAAGCTCGGGACTGCACCAAGCGCTCCTCCATCGTGGCAACACTAGCAGTATATAGCAAAAGAAAAGAAAATTATTTTGTGATTACTGAGGACTATTACGAAGAGCTAGCTTGCAAACAACGAGCCTTCCTCATGCACATTATTGGCAAAGTGTTTTGTCTTTAGTTGCTTTCGTTCACGTGCTTGCAACCGCTATTGCAAGGGTTTAGGCTACAACCAATGGCAAATGCACGGGGGTTGCCTGCAGTTGCTGCAAGGCATCCAATATTTATTTCATACACAACAACATGCATGACTTAGTGTTCACACATATACATGTATATACAAGATTCTAATATCTAACCTTTCACTGCTACAGAATCGGCAATCACTGCCGGCCCATCACTGCCGGTTGTATTTGGACCGGCAGTGATGCCTCTTCACTGCCGGTTCTGTCTCTGACAGACCCCCAATTATCGGGAGCTAGGGCAGAACCGGCAGTGAATTTCAACATCACTGCCGGTTCGTGGCTTCAACCAGCAGTGATGTCTCTCTGCCGGTTCAAGCCACGAACCGTCAATGATACGGCTAGGTTTTTATTTAAGCAGGCACTGGCGCGCTCCGAAATGTTCAGACGCGCGCCAGTGCCCACTCAGCCGCCGCTCCACGCCCTCCACGCCGTCGCCGCGCCTCGCCCTCCACACCGCAGCACGCCACCGCCGCGCCTCTTCCTCCACGCCGCCACAGCACGCCGCCGCCGCGTGAAGGCCACAGGAGGACGGCGCTCCACGCCACCGTCCTCCGCCATGGTGAAGGCCGCAGGAGGACGGACCTTCCTCCACGACGCCCGTTCACCTCCCTCCACGGTACCATGGTGTTCGACGAAATGCCTATTTGAGATGTTATTTGATATGTTATATGAAATTTAATATGGATAATATATAGATTTGATAGATAGATAGATAGGTAGAGATAGATAGATAGAGGTAGAGATAGATAGAGAGATAGATAGATAGATAGATAGATAGATAGATAGATAGAGAGGGATAGATATTCTTAGTATATGGGTGAAGCCCATTATGCGATGGCAAGTGACCGAAGCCCACTTCTCATGATGGTTGATTTCCAAAAAGCTAGGCACTGCACCAAGCGCTCCTCCATGGTCGCAACACTAGCAGTATATAGCAAAAGATAAGCAAATTCTTTTGTGATTACTAAGGACTATTATGAAGAGTTAGCTTGCAAACAACGAGCCTAGCTTCCTCATGCACATTATTGACAAAGTGTTTTTTGTTTAGTTGCTTTCGTTGAGGTGCTTGCAACCACTATTGCAAGGGTTTAGGCTACAACCAATGGCAAGTGCATGGGGCTTGCCTGTAGTGCCTCTGCAAGGCATCCAATATATTTATTAGGGATTTTTGGATACAGACCATTACAATTTTTCAAGTTTTAAGATACGCCATTGCAATTCACTTATTTGGAGATTTGCCATTATAATTATATATCTCTCTTTCATACATGCCATTTTCTACTCCCACTGCGTACAAGGCCCACTGTCAGATGCATATGAATACAAAAACGCATATAGAAACGTGTATGGACACGTACAGACCCACGCTGGAGACGCATGCCAGCTTCCACGATGCCCTGGTCATGGCGTCACGCTCGCTACCCTCCAAGCTGAGGACCGCCGACCGCGTTGCGCTGCATAGGGAGGAGCCGGCCCGGCTGGCGTGTTGGCCGCGCCCTCCACCGGTCCGTGCGTGAGCTCCCGCAGGTCGCATCCTCGGCGCGCGGCGTGTCCGCCAAGACCCCGCCTGCCCCGCCCGACGACGTCCCCACGGACGCGGCCACCATCGTCGACGAGGCCGCGGCCGTGGCTCAGCCTCCGCGGAAGTCTTCTCCGACCGCTGATGAAGCCGAACGGTAGTCTTCTATAGCTAGCTTCTTAGTCTTCTCAGTTTTCTCGTCTGCGGCAGTCTTCTCAGTAAAAGTGACCATGATATTACTGTCGGTTCCAGTCACGAACCGGCGAACCAGCAGTGATGATGAGCTTCAGTGTCGGTTCGTGGTTGGAACCGACACTGATATACCAGTTAATTTTTTTTATTTTTGTAAATGATCTCGAATGGAAAAAATTTTTACATTAAAGTTGTAGATCTCGAAAAGTTATGAAACTTTGTAGTTCACAACCTTTTCATTTGAAATCATCTTGTCATCGAAAAATACGTTTGAATGTGTCAAATTTGAAATTTAAATTTTTGTAAATCACATTGGACGAAAAAACTTGCTACATGAAAGTTGTAGCTCTCGAAAAGTTATGAAACTTTGTAGTTCACAACTTTTTCATTTGAATTCGTTTAGTGGCTCAAACAATCAATTTACACGGTTTTTCTAGAGAGGCTTCACTGATTTTTCCAGCTACTAACCGGCAGTGATGAGAACCTTCACTGCCGGTTCGTGGCTAGAACCGGCACTGAAAGGCATCACTGTCGGTTCAAACAAAACCGACAATTATAAGGCCGCTCGATTCTGTAGTAGTGAATGACGCAACAACATACATGACTTAGTGTTCACACATATATACATGTATATACAAGATTCTAATATCTAACCTCTCACTCTACTCTAACCATTGCACCACACACTGTAATTTACGTTTAGAATCTGTTTTGGTTTTCCAAATATTATACCAAAGTGAGTGAAAGTGTTCACACATATATACATGTATATACAAGATTCTAATATCTAACCTCTCCCTCTACTCTAACCATTGCACCACACGCTGTAATTTACGTTTAGAATCTGTTTTGGTTTCCCAAATATTATACCAAAGTGAGTGAAAATTGCTTGTTTGAGGCCCTAAACGAATTCAAATGAAAAGGTTGTAAACTACAAAGTTTCATAACATTTTGAGATCTACTTTTTTGTTTAGGAAGTTTTTTTTCCATCTGTCGTTTACAAAATTTTAAAATTCAAACACATTTTTGCATGAAAAGATGATTTTAAATAAAAAATTGTCAACTAAAATGTTTCATAACTTTTCAAGATCTACAATGTTTATTTTGGTTATTTTTTCATCCGAGGTAGTTTGAAAAATTCAAAGTTTCAATTTTTTAAATTCAAACGCCATTTTGCATGACAATAAGATTTCAAATAAATAAGTTTTTAATTACAATGTTTCACAAATTTATGAGGCCTACAAAGTTTATTTTGGTTGTTTTTCCGTCTGAGCTTGTTCAAATTTTAAATTATGAAATTCAAACATAATTTTGCATGACAAGATTATTTCAAATAAAAAAGGTTCCAACTAGAAAGTTTTATTACCGCTAGAGATCTACAAAGTTTATTTTAATTTGGTTGTTTGGTCAATTCAATATGGTCGTTCTAACATTGTTCACAAATCTTATATATGTCTCTTGCAGTTTCATAAACTATAAGAGAAATGTGTAAGATTTGTGACCAAATTTACTGTCACTTTGTCATATAAAGAAATGAGCAAAATAAGCATTTCACATCATGATGAGTTATACAACTTTTTAGTTGAAAACCTTTTCATTTGAATTAATTTACTACTTTAAAATATAATTTGAAAGTTTCTTTGCCTATTGTCAGAAATAAAACACTTGGACAAAAGAGCTCTTTGACGTGTGTAAAACAAATACTCGACAAAGAAGCTTCTTTGCCGAGTGCCCGAAAAAAAAACACTTGGCAAACAGTCGGTTTCGATAGTGCATGGCATAATTACTTGCTAAAGTTATCATTGTAGTTTTGCATCATTCTAAATTAGATGATAATAAATATACTTCATATGTTCCAAATTACAAGTCATTATGCAACTAGACTTGTGTTATGTCTAGATGCATAACAAAAGCTATGTGTCTAAAAACTAGAATGCCTTATAATTTAGAATGAAGGGAATAAAGTTCAATTACATACCAAAAGTAAAGATGTTAAGCTAGTAATAGCAATCACATATAGCTTACTTACAAGCTTATATTCCAACAACTTTAACTATAGTTGAGACCAACACACCTATTACATGTATAAATAGGTGCAGTCGATTTGTTTTGCCACGTCATAATTACCTGCTAAAGTGTCATTATTGTACTTTTGCAACATTCTAAATTATATGTTAATAAATAAAATTGAAGTACATGCAAAAAATAAAGGAGATATTTTTAAAAAGGAGATATTATGCTAGTATTATAGTAGTAATTACAACTACCTTATTTACAAGCATATACCAACATTTATTTCCATCCTTCTCTGCATCTCATGCAAAACGACGTAAGTTTAGATGACCTTTATTATGATTTCTATTCGCCCCGGAGACATATGTTTGCCACAACATAATTACTTGCTAAAGTTACCGTTGTACAACATCAATCTAAATTGGATGATAATAAATACTTTGTATGTTCTGAATTATAATTAAGTTACTGTAAATTTTAGGCACGTTGTTTGAATGCTTATAATTTGGAATGGAGGCAGTAAAATTTAATTACATGCTAAAAATAAAGATGTTAAGCTAGTAATTATAGATATCTTATTTGAATGCATATTCCAACATTTTTAACTATAGTTGAGATCAACATACTTATTAAATGTATAAATAGCTAGGTGCTAACGATGGCAAGCATATGATAGATATCCAGCTCACTTGCTCTGTCACATCTATATATCCTAATTAATAGCGACGACGAGGGAAAATATAACAATGAAGATGCAGAAGATCCTAATTTTCTCGTTGATTGTTGTGCTGATGCTGAGCAGCATCTTCATCGTTGCCTCCCGTAAGTCTTATCGGTTATTACAACATGCATCAATATCCTCCATGACTAACACCTCTATCTCTGTTTTCTAAACATAAATAAAAGTATCGATAATCGGTGATACATACAATACAAGTGAAATGCTTTTCTTAAGTTACACCACATCTAGACGCATGTATGCATATCGTCAGGTAATGATGTTTCAGTAGCTGAGGGGAACAAGGACGACGTCTAGTAACATCACAACTGAAATGTTTTCTTAAGTAACATCATCTGGACCATTTCTTCCTTTCTTTTCTTCGTTAAGTTGGGACTAAAATCGGCAAGCATTCTAGATGATTGATTGTGTCAACATATGATGCATGTTTCTAGGTGCAGTCGGTAATACCGATCACCTGCAGAAAGTCATTTTTTTTTAAAAAAAAAGTTGGTCTACGTCTATTAATAACAACTGGATTGTGTGGACCTGTTGTAGGTGCTCAAGTATATCCATATCCTAAACCGTGCAGGGATGGAGGTTTTACGACGTGTTTCGGAAGGTGCTTGCGTTCAGGTGCTTGCGACAAGTGTTGCAAGGATAAAGGCTACGACCATGGCAAGTGCTCGTACCTTGCTTGCGGTTGCTGCAAATAATACATACATGGAATAAAACAGTGTAATAAGAGTGGATCGAGCTGCATTATCAATCGACCGTGGATGGATGAATAACATGATCATTTTGGTTAAACTACTATTTCACATTATTAGACGTACGACATGATGTTGTCTTGTGGTGTAAATTATTGTGATTAGCTGCTTGTCAACTTATTAATTCACTTTATTTACGTTGTCAGAATATATTACTACTTATTATTACTAGTATTACTATGAGGATATGACCCTCATATACCCTCGCGGCTATACATGGGCCGCACCCAGTGGCGGGCGTAGGATTTTGGGGCTGGGTATTCAAAACATAAGTGAGTCTATTTGACTGTTAAGGTATTCAGAATAGTTGTATTTTTTATTTTTCAAATACAAATTTGTATATACACTATATATATAAATTTTTTTGTCAAAAAATTGGGTATTCAAGTGAATACCATTGCTTCAAGGTAGGCCCGCCACTGGCCGCACCATCTCGGAGGTGGCCCAACCCACAAGATGAAGACGTGCGGCGCACGACGTGCACCACACGACATTATAATAACACCATATAGACTACTTTGCTTGTAACTTTATTCCTTTGGAATATATAAGAAGGGGCAGGGGTCCCGATCGAAACACAATCTCATCACATCTTGTATTGTATCTCTCAGATCAATCTAGCCACCAGAACACAAGACATAGGGTATTACATCGACTTGCCGGCATGTATTTGTATAAACCGTCGTGTCTACGCTATCTGTGTTACGCTTGACCGTCGTCGCCACACCTCCGCCATCTAATCTACTACCTTGGGGTACCCCTAGGTAGACTGTCGACCATATTTCGTCGACAGCTGACGCGCTAGGTAGGGGGTGTGTGCCACGACGCCATGGCTTGTCAAGCGATCACTGATCCCGTCAACGGCCCTCATCGTCCTTCGCCGTCGACCCCGTCGACGGCCCTCGTCATCCTCTGCCACCGACCTCGTCGACGACCCTCGTCATCCCTCGCCACCGATCCCATCAACGGCCCTCGTCGTCCCTCGCCGTTGATCCCGTCGACAGACGACCCTCATCGTCTCTCACCGCTGATCCTGTCGACGGCCTTCGTCGTCCCTCGCCACCGATCCCATCGACGGAGGGCCCTCGTCGTCCCTCGCCGCCGATCCTATCGACAGCCCTCGTCGCCCCTCGTCGTTGATCCCGTCGAGGGCCCTCGTCATTGACTCGCCGCCGACCTTGTCGTCCCTCGTCGCCATGGCTTGCTTCGTTGCCGGCCTCGTCGTCGACTCACCGTTGACCTCGTCATTGACTCGCTACGGCTTGCATCGTGCCTCGTCGTCCCTTGTCGATAGCGCACCACGGCCCTCTTCGACGGCCCTCATCGTGGTCCCTCGTCGACCTCGTCGACGTCCTTCGACAACATCCCTCGTTGACCTCTCCAAGACTTGTAGATGTATGAACCAGATTGTGCCGCTCATGCTGCAAAACAATCGGTTTGTCGAATTGCCTCACGAAACAATCGACTTAAGAATGCTAGACAGTGCCGCTCATGGTGTAAAGTTGTCAGCTTGTCATGCCGCCTCACGAAACGGTAGACTTTATATATGAATCAGACTGTGCCGCTCATGGTGCAAAGCAGTCAGTTTGTCGAGTTGCCTCATGAAACAATCGACTTAAAAATGCTAGACAGTGCCGCTCATGGTGCAAAGCTGTCAGCTAGTCATGCCACATCACGAAACGGTAGACTTTATATATGAACCAGACTGTGTCGCTTATGGTGGAAAGAAGTCGGTTAGTCAAGTTGCTTCACGAAACAACCGACTCCGGACAGTGTCTCTCATTGTGCAAACTGTCGGTAGATTTTATATATGTGAACCAGACTGTGCCGCTCATGGTGCAAAGCAGTCGGTTTGTCAAGTTGCCTCACGAAACAACTCGACTCCAGACACTGTCTCTCATTGTTCAAACTGTTGGTTTGTTCTTGACGCCTTGTATCTTGTGCTTTTAATTGTAGAACTTCTTGAGTTGGCTAATGTGCCAAGTATTGCTTAGTTGAATTTCTTCTTCTGTCATTAGCTCGTAGGTTCCGGGTTGTATTGATGTCTTAATGATGAAAGGACCCTCCTATGAGCTGAGTAGTTTGTGTCTTCCGTCTTTCTTTTGAATTAGGCGTAGTACCAGATCTCCTGGTTTTAACGTTCTTGGGTGCATATTTTTGTCGTAATGTCTTCGCAAGCCTTGTAAGTATCTTGCATTTTGTATTACTGAACTATCTCTTATTTCTTCGATTGAGTCGATCTCTAGTCGTCTTGTTTCTTCAGCTTCTCCTTCATCATATTGCTCAATTCTTGGTGATTGTCATATTAAGTCAATGGGTAACACGGCTTATGATCCGTATGCCAAGAAGAAAGGTGAATATCCTGTTGCTCTGCTGATTTGAGTTCTTAAACCCCATACCACTTTTGGTAATTCTTCTATCCATTTACCTCCACAGTCTTTTAGGTCTTCATATAGTCTTGGTTTTAGGCCTTGTAATAATAGCCCGTTGGCTCTTTCAACTTGTCCGTTTGCTTGGGGGTGAGCTACTGATGCATAGTCTATCTCTATTCCACAATCTCTTGCCCAATATTGGATTTTCTTTGCTGTAAACGGTGATCCAAGATATGTGATTATTCTGTTGGGCATCCCAAATCTGTGTATGATTTCTTGTATGAACTCTGTTGCTTTTTCTGCGCTGTATTTGACTAGTGGTTTGTATTCAATCCATTTGGTGAATTTATCTACTGCCACGAAGGAATAGTTCAGTAATTCTTGGTTTGTACTCGAATCCTCCTTTTGCCTTTTTGAGGGATCCGACTTGATCTAACCCCCAACATGAGAAGGGTCAGGCTCTAATCCTAATAATTCTGATGCAAGGTAGAGAAAGGGAAAGGCTATGAGTGTTTAAAACATATATTATTGTGACCCTCAAACGATCTCAAATATAAAATATATCAAGTACAATATTTTAGATGACCTTTATTAGGAATTCTATTTGACAGAGGCATCTATTTGCCATGACATAATTACTTGCTAAAGTTATCTTTAATTTGTAGTTTTTTATCATTCTAAATTAGATGATAATAAATATACTTCATTTGCTCCGAATTATAAGTCTAGATGGATAACAAAAGCTATGTGTCTAAAAAAACAGAGCGACTTATATACAATTTAGAATGGAAGGAGTAAAATTGAATTACATGCCAAAAATAAAGATGTTAAGCTAGTAATAGCAATTACAGATAGCTTACACTTACAAGCATATATTCCAACAGCCTTAACTATAGTTGAGACCAACACACCTATTACATGTATAAATAGGTGCAGCCGATGGATGTATATGGTAGATATCCGATTCACTTGCTTTTTATCCATCTCAGTTGTCAGTACAATTAATAGGGATGGCGAGGACAAATATAACAATGAAGATGCAGAAGATTCTAATTTTTTCGTTGATTGTTGTGTTGATGCTGAGCAGCATCCTCGCTACCTCCCGTAAGTCTTGTTGGTTATTACAAAATGCATCAATCCTCCATGGCCAACACATCTGTGTTTTCTAAACATAAATAAAATTATCAACGATCGGTGATACAATACAACTGTACGTGTCTGGTAGAAAAAAAAATAACAACGGAGGTCTGCAAAATTAATTGAAATGGTTTCTTAACTAACATATGGATGCATGTATAATGGTCAGATGTGCCTAGAAACAAGGAGGATGGCGGTGGTGACGAGTGCGACAATTTTAGAACCACCATAAAGTGTCTCTTTTTTACATGCCTTCGTTCAGGTGCTTGCGAACGTTGTTGCAAGAGTCACGGCTTTACCAGTGGGAAGTGCTTTTTGCTTGACTGCATTTGCTGCAATTCCATACACAGCTAGCAGGAAAACAAACAAACAAAATACTAGTCTGTATGGTATGGTATATGGTATGGTATGGTATGGGTCGAGCTGCGTTATATGATCGAATTCATGGATGAATAAAGTGACCATTTCTTCCTTTCTTTTGTTCCTTAAGTTGGGACTAAATCGGCCGACAGGCATTATTCTATCATCATGAGTGTTGGGATCTCCTGTTAATTAATTATGTCAAATCAACTGAACACTCCGTCTGCACGCCCCTTGTTCATCGTATTGCATCGCAACTTTCCCACGGTACGTGGGCATGTTTGGATTACAATACTAAAAATTTATCAATCTCGTTGTAATGGACTAAATCTAGGCTAATTCTGAGCTAATAAATAGGAGCTAATAATGGGTTATAAACAATAATTAGCATCTTCTATTATTAGCTCTTATTTAGCAGCCTAAAATTAGATAAAACATATATAGCCCTTGCATTCTGCATCCAAGATATATGACTATATAATTGTCAACCACATGGTGTCCATTGGCAAAGTGTTTTTTCTTCGGTTGCTTTCGTTCAGATGCTTGCAACCGCTGTTGCAAGAGTGTAGGCTACAACCATGGCAAGTGCATGGGGCTTGCCTGCAATTGCTGCAAGACATCAAATATTAATTTCATTTGCAACAAAATTAAAAGAGAGAATAGTGTATGAATCGAGCTGCATGACTATATGGATGAACAAAATAAAATGGTTCTTTCTTCCTTTCTCTTGTTCTTTGAGACTAAATCTCTGGAAAAATGATTAGAATGTGAGGTTGGTTCGGCACCTAGGCACATGATGCACACATATCTAGGATTGTTCAATTGTTTGGTATTTTTACACCAACATACTCCCGCCATCTGTTAAAATAAGGTAATTATGGGATGCGTGCGGGTCAAACTTTCTCAACTTTAACCGAGTTTGTTAGAAGATACATGCAATATTTTCATATCCAAATATTTTTATTATAAAAGTGTATTCAACGGTCTATATACATGATACTAATTATCTATTATAAATTTAGTATTCTTTTATATTTTATATATAATTGATCCAAATTCGAATTTTCAATTTTTGAAATTCAGACGACGTTGTTTTGCATGACAATAAGATTTCAAATAAAAAAGTTGTTAATTACAATGTTTCACAAATTTTCGAGATCTACAAAGTTTATTTTGATTGTTTTTTCATGTGAGCTCGTTGGAAAAATTCAAAATTCAAAATTCAAACATAGTTTTGCATGACAGGATTATTTGAAACCAAAAAGTTGCCAACTAGAAAGCTTTATAACTTCTAGAGATATACAAAGTTTATTTTGGTTGTTTGGTCAATCCAGCATGGTCGTTCTAACATTGTTTACAAATCTTATATATGTCTCTTGCAGTTTCTTAAACTACAAGAGAGATGTGTAAGATTTGTTAACAAATTTATTTTCACTTTGTCATGAAGAAATGAGCAAAATAAACATTTCACATCTTGATGAGTTATACAACTTTCTAATTGAAAACCTTTTCATTTGAATTAATTTACTACTTCAAAATTTAATTTAAAATTTTCTTTGCCTAGTGTCAAAAATAAAACACTCGGCAAAAAGCTCTTTGTCGATGGTAAAAAAAAAGACTTTTACATGAGTACCATTATGAAAGTTCAAAATTCTCTACAAGCCACGTCAGTGTCACTGCTCTAAATTTTTTTGATCTGCAAGCCATTCCGTCTATTTTGGGGAGAAACGGTGGGTAACGGTGACTCAAAAAGACATGTTTGCCCATTAGGTAAATTACTATATGCCCTGAAAATTGTCACGTGAGCCACTCGCTGCCCTTTTCGTTGGCATTCGCAAGTGTTCTTTGTACATGACATTTAGAACCTGAATCCAATCGTACCATATATACCTATCCCATAAATCGAACTCCTTTGGCATCTTCAGAAGTCAGAACCTTGGGAAGGCTTGAAAAAAGATGCAATGTCAGGAAACAATAGGTCAATCAAGCAAGCAACTACATCAACACCCTTGCAGAAATTTCTCCATCCACGAGTAGGGGGTATGGGGACCGGTACAGAGTTCAGAGTTGCAAGCATTGTCGACATGCAGTCGCTGAACCATCTCACCCACGCAGTCAGCGGCAGCCTGCGGCGGTCGTGAGAGGTCGTCCGAGTAGCGCACGGCGACTGAGGCGGATCGAGCTCGCCCGCGCAGTTTGTGGTGGCCGAGAGGAGCTCGCCGACGCAGCCCGATTGGTGTGGCACACCTCGGCCGATGAAGATCTTCCCCGCCCTACGTCTCCCCTCTGCACGCACCGGATCTGCACGTCGCCTAGAGCTCATATACCAGCCGTGCCCAGTCACCGGAAGACGAACTGCCCTCCGCCACGGCCCCGAGTTCCGTGGATCTGGCTCCCCTCACCGCGACCGCCTCCTCGTCCTGGCTATCGCCCCCCATGAGCCTCCGCCCCACGGCACGCGCCACCGCGTCAGCCGGCACCACGGCCTTCAGGTCCGACTCGTGCGCCCACCACCACCTCCCGCACCCGCACGCCGGCCCGACGAACGGCCAGCCCGACGCGCGCAGCCCGGCGGCCAGCTCGCGGAGCTGGATCTCGCCCAGCGCGCATGTGCTCCCGAAGCAGTCGTACACCGCCGGCGACGACCTGTGGAGGTGATCGAGAGACCGCGCCAAGCGTGGTGCCGACGAGGAACACTACGTAAAATTGGGAATATAAAAAATCAGCTGGAATTGGCAAAGGAGATCCTCCATCGTTTGGAGATTGAACGTGATTATCGGGATCTTGCTGAAAGGGAGGATTGGCTGCGTAAGAAACTAAAACTGCACTGTCTTGGGCTTGCCTCGTTAGAACGGACCATTGCCCGGCTGCGGTCAAGGGTACCTCCAGGATAGTGATGTCAATACTGCCTTCTTCCACCAACATGCTCGTTTTCGGAAAAAGAAGAATTTCATTCCGAAGCTGCGGGTCAGGGATCAATTCGTGCTATCCCAGCAGTGTGTGATTTCTTTGACAATTTATTCTTGGGAGACCAGAAGGGCGGGACTTCACCATTGATCTGAGTGAAACTGACATTCAGCAACATGAGTTCTCACTTCTTGATGCTCAGTTCTCCGAGGACGAAGTTTGCGCTAACATAAAGGACATGCCTTTGGATAAAGCACCGGGGTCTGATGGCTTCACATGCCGGTTCTACAAAACCTGTTGGGGATTATTAAGGAAGATCTTCTTTTGGCCCTGGATGCTATCTACAGAGGCCATGTTTTCAAGTTCAAGCTCCTCAATACTGCCTTCATCACCCTACTGCCCAAAAAGTTAGATGCAGTCAAGGTAAAGGACTATCGGCCCATAAGTCTAATTCATAGTTTCGCTAAGTTAGTCACAAAAATCTTGGCTAACCGGCTAGCCCCTTTGCTGCGTTCTCTTGTATCCACGAACCAGAGTGCGTTCGTAAGAGGAAGGAATATTCAGGATAATTTTCTTCTGGTTCAACAAATGGTGAAATCGCTTCACAAAAGAATACAGGCTCACATTCTACTTAAGTTGGACATCTTTAAGGCCTTCGACTCGGTTTCTTGGTCGTTCCTGCTTGAAGTTCTACACCACTTGGTTTTTGGGCAGCGGTGGCGCAACCTCATTTGCTTGATCCTGTCCACGTCCTCTACTCAGATTTTGGTAAATGGAGAACCGGGGAAAACATTTACTATCACCGGGGACTTAGACAAGGCGACCCTCTTTCCCCCATGTTATTCATGTTGGTCATGGAGGTCTTGAATGCTTTGGTTGTTTATGCATCTAGGAAGGGTTGTTGCATCCTCTTGCCATTCAGCTAGCCCGCCATCGGGTCTCTTTCTATGCTGATGATGTTATTTTCTTGCGTCCTTACAATTTGGATTTAAATACAATCAGCCATCTGCTAGACCTGTTTGGACATGCCTCAGGGCTTCAGACCAATTTCTCTAAAAGCCCGGTTGCTCCAATTAATTGTTCTGATAATGAGCTGGCCCTCACAGCTAATGTGCTCTCTTGCTCTGTCAAGAGTTTCCCATGTACTTACCTTGGTCTTCCACTGTCGATTGGTAAACCTACTAAAGATGTGCTCCTCCCTTTAGTGGACAAGGTGGCTGATTACCTCCCAGGTTGGAAAGCTGCTTTGATGAACAGAACCGAACAACTGGTAATGGTGAAGATGGTTTTGACTGCCGCTCCTATTTATCATATGATCGCCATGGATCTCCCGAAATGGGTTTTCAAGGCTATCGATAAGAAAAGACGGGGCTTCTAGTGGAAGGGTCAAGAAAAGGCCAATGGGGGAAGTTGTTGCTTGGTCTCTTGGGAGAAGGTGCAGCAGCCTATCGAGTTTGGTGGGCTTGGAATTCTTAATTTAGAACTTCTTGGCTGCGCTCTGCGTGCCCGTTGGTGGGCTTGGAATTCTTAATTTAGAACTTCTTGGCTGCGCTTTGCGTGCCCGATGGCTATGGGCTGAGAAGACTAATCCTTCTCGGCCATGGGCCGGCTTCCCACTTCAAGTCTCTCGGAATACTCAGGCTCTCTTTGATATGGTTGTGGATGCTATTGTTGGCAATGGGGAACAAATCTTGTTATGGGCAGATCGCTGGCTGCAAGGCCACACTCTGGCCGAACTGGCTCCCAACCTGTTCAATGCTGTCCCGAAAAGATTGACAAAGAGAAGGTCTGTTGCGCAAGCACTCCAAAATCAACAATGGGTCAGTGATATCAAGGGGGCTCTAACTGTTCAGGTTGTATATGAATACCTAAAGATTTGGGACTTGGTGGAGGATGTTATCTTGCAACATGATACCCCTGATCAATATAGATGGAAGTTGAGCCAGTCCGGATCCTACAGTAGCAAATCTGCATATGCAGCATTCTTCGAGAGTTCCATCAGAATTGGGCCTTGGAGGAGGATCTGGAAGAGTTGGGCTCCCCCGCGTTGCAAATTTTTCATTTGGCTTGTTTTTCACAACAGGTGCTAGATGGTTGATCGCCTGGCAAAACGGAATTTGCCTCATCCTGAGGCGTGCCCCTTTTGTGACCAAGCTGAGGAAACGATCCACCATCTGTTAGTTGGTTGTGTGTTCTCCCGTCAGGTCTGGGCCCTGATCTTCCAGCACCTGGGGCTGCTTCACTTAATACCGGAATTCCCCGAGACCTGTTTCTTTGGCTGGTGGAAGAGAACAACTTTGGTTGTCCCAAAGGAATTGCGAAAGGGTCTTAATTCACTGATAATCTTAGTGGCCTGGGAGTTATGGAAACACAGGAATGGTTGTGTGTTTGAAAAGAATAGGCCAAAAACTCAGGAAGTCTTATGGGTTGTGTGCTCTGAGGGTGGTCTCTGGTGCATGGCAGGGGCTTCTAAGCTTCAAGAATTGGTTCTCAGGTCGCTTCCCCAGGGAATCTAGTCCCTGTTATCTTGGTCGGCTACCCTCTGTTGTGGCGCTTCCTTTTGTTTCTTTGGTGTTTGGGGTGTGTGTGTGTTTGTTTGTTTTGGGGCCGGTATTACCTGGCCTCGTGTACTCTTTTCTACCTTAATTAAATGACGCGTAGCTCTCCTACGTAGTTCGAGAAAAAAGGTCCTGATGGATTTAGTGTTGAATTTTTTAAAACTTTCTGGTATCTTATCATATCTGATATCAAGGAGATGCTGGATGATCTGTACAATGGTCAATTAGAGTTGTGGAGACTTAACTATTTTTTTAGATAATGGAAGAGACTTCCCGCTTCTGCGTTACCGCACACAACGTTTACAAAATTATATAGTTTCAGCATTAACTATGGGGTCATTATTCTAATACCTAAAGTCAAGCTTGCCATGAACATCAAGCAATTCAGACCAATATGCCTGCTTAATGTGATATATAAAATCACAACCAAGGTTCTTACTATTAGACTGACAAAAGTGGTGGACAAAGTAATTAGCCCATACCAAACTGCTTTTATTCCAGGCAGGAACATTTTAGAGGGTGTGGTGATTATTCAAGAAGTGCTTCATGAGTAAAGATCAACTAAGAAATCTGGGATTATTTTAAAATTAGACTTTGAGAAGGCTTACGATAAGGTAAGTTGGGACTTCTTAGAAGAGGTTTTGAAGAGAAAAGGTTTTGCTGATATGTGGATTCAGTGGATTAATAAAGTTGTAAGAGGAGGCAGAGTGTGTATTGATCTGAATGGTGAAAGGGGTGAATTCTTTAGAAGTTTTAAAGGTGTAAGACAAGGAGACCCTCTCTCTTCCCTGTTGTTCAACATTGTGGCTGATGCCCTGTCCACAATGTTGACCAGAGCTAAGGAGGTTGGTTTTGATCCAGGGTCTGATACCTAACCTAATTGATGGAGGTCTTAGAATATGCAGACGATACAGTAATTTTCTTGGAGTTTTCCCCTGACAGTTTGGCAAATATTAGAATCATTCTCACATATTTTGAGGCCATGTCAGGACTGAAAATCAACTTTGACAAGAGTGAGATTTTTACAATTGGTCTTGATACTGATAAACAGCAAGAAAGTTAGAATTCTCAAGTGCAAGTTAGGTTGTTTCCCACTGAAATACCTAGGCTTGCCTGTTAGTGACTGCAAAATTTCCAAAGCTCAACTCAGATATGTGAGTGACAAGATTGAGAAAAGACTGGGAACTTGGCAATGTGAATACTTGTGATCTGGAGGCAAATCAACGTTAATTGACGCATGCTTATCCAATATACCAATGTATACAATGGGGGTGTATCAGTTGTATGAAGGTAACTTTCAGTTGTTGGATTCTATTAGATCTAGATTCTTTTGGCAGGGCACAGGTAAAAAAAGAAAATACCACATGATCAAGTGGGAGGCAAACAACAAGCCAAAGGATTCTGGCGGCAGGCCCGTACATTAGCAGGTGCAAAGTGTGCGACTGTTGAGGGCCACCAAAATTACAGGACCTCCAAATTTACACATTACACTAAGTAGTAAGTAGTAATTAATTAACGGCCAGGCTGCAATCAGTTATTTGTTAATTGGAATTGATCCAATGTAAGGCCCATGGCCATCCGCCATGCGCCATCTAGCCCACCAGCCTGGTGACTCCTTGGCTTCCCGAGTGACGTTTCGTTTTCCTGTGTCGCAAAAATCATCGCGCCGCTGCTACTGCTAGAGTGCTAGATATTGGTAGTTTGGCACCACGGCGACCGCGCAACCATTGGCATTGCAAGACAGACGCATACGCCGAGACCCAACACGTCGGCAGCTCGGTAGCACACGGCTTTCATTCCTAATTATTTACAGTTGTATCTTGAAAAACAAATTAGTCTAAAAAACTTGCATTGTAATTAGGGAATTTCAGAGGAGAACAACGTATATTTAAAGCTTTATAATAAAGTAAAAGTATGTGTTTGCTATATTATTTTTTATATATTATAGGGCCACATCACGTGTTTCGTTCGGGGTCTTCCAAATCATAGGTACGGCCCCGCCGGCGGTTTAGGTTTTATGGATGTTAGAGTGGTGAATACTTGCATGCTTGCCAAATGGATTGATAAATTAGAGAGGAGATAATAGTTTGTGCTGCTCAATGCTGAGGAAGAAGTACCTAAGTCAGAACAGTATCTTTCAGATAAAAGGTAGAAAAGGTTCCCAATTCTGGAAATCTCTTTTGGACATCAGGGAATGGTATCAGAGAGGTAGAGTGATCCAGGTTGTAAGTGGCAGACAAACCCGATTTTGGCATGATTGCTGGCTTGGGAATTGCTCTCTGAAAATCCTTTTTCCTAATCTCTTCCAAATTGCAGAATATCCTAACATAGATGTGTCTGAGGCTAAGTTAGATGGTCAGTGTAATATTACCTTCAGAAGACACCTTAATGAGAGACTTTTGATAGATTGGGTCCAACTACAAGAGTTATTAAGAGAGGTTGATTTAGAGGACGGACGAGATAAAGTACTTTGGGCGTTGGAACAATCCAAAAAAATATTCAACAACCTCTTTGTACAAGTTCATGACGTCTGGAGGCATTAAAGATCAGCAGATGATCAATATATGGAAATGTAATGTTCCTTTGAAGGTCAGAATTTTCATATGGATGGCTGTCCATGACAGAATCCAATCCGGTGTGCAACTTAAAAAGAAACAATGGTCAAGTCTAGAGAAATGTGTAGCGTGTGATACGTTAGAGTCGACAGATCATATTCTTTTTCAATGTCCAATGGTTGTGTTCCTCTGGTCCTTCTTGAGGACTGCTTTGGGATGGATATCATCCCCGACCTGTTGCTCTGATTTCCTCTTAGAGTTTGTGGAGGATTGTCGAGGTGCCAAACACAGGGTTACAGTGTTCATTTGTGCAGGCGCGCTGTGGACTATCTGGAAGACGAGGAATGACACGGCAATTAACAAGAAGGTTCTCACTTCTCCTAAAGTGATCATCTTCAAGACCCTGATGTTGATCCAACTGCTGCAGATCTGTTTAACCTCTTGGCGACTAATGCCTAGCCCGGCTCCAAGAAATGTTCTGTAATACACACTAGAATGTTGGTCTCTCGCTCTGGGTCGTTTTGTAGTAGTCAAGAGGATGGTTTGTTTGTGAGTTTTCCCTCTGAGGGCGTTGATGTTGTGTTTAGAGTTTAGTTTTTCGAGTTAATCTTTTGATGTCCATGTTGTTGAACTGTAAAACTGGTATCCCCAGTCTCAAGACCTTTGGTTCAGTATGCTTTCTAATAAAGCAGGGTGATAACCTTTGGTCTAAAAAAACAAAGCAAACATGCAAATGTCCTATCAACAGAGTTATTCCAAGTGTCAATCCAAGAAAACGATTACGGATCGGCACCTTATCAGAAGCATGCATGTATTTTGATTGGAAATGCACATAAGCACATTGGTGGGCAACACTCTGATCTGAAAACATTTTCAGATCTTCAGTTCTGGTGTCATCTGAAAGAGGAGAATTGACACACAAGTATGCCAGCTTCAGGATGTGCAATGAAAGAAATATCAAATATCTGTAGGAATTGCCAGATAGTGAAAATTTAATTTCACAATGTTCAGAAACCAACCAAAAGACTGCTTTGAATGTGATACATATCGAAGCTCAGGACAATACCAAAGTCGATACGAATGGTAACAGAATTTGTTTTTGTGCGCGTGTCAGAGTTGGTTTTGGGGGGATGGGGTGGGTGGGTGGGTGGTGGGTAGTGTAAAGGAATTCCAGAAACATAGTAGTTTACGATGATCGATAAAAGCTTATTTGTAAGAAATGCTATATGCTTCATCAGGAATAAATAGCACAAACTGGCTGATATATACCATGTATCTAAGCATAATTGGTCTTCGTCAGGAGGGGTAGCTCCATGGCTGCCTTTGCCTGGCCCCTGCAAAGCCCTCATTTCACCTGTCATCAAGTAGAGAACATTGATCAGCAAAAAGACTATTGTCCAAAAATGAAAAATATATGTGGAATTGCATGTAGTAATAAGCATAGTGCTGGACATTCAGAGTTACTGGAGATTTAAAAAACACATTAAAAAATAACTAGCGCAATTAGGATGACATAACTGCCCAGTAACATGCTCCTCATCTAATGTAACACACGATAACACTGGATACATACATACACAGACTTAATCCGCAAGTATCCTAAGACTACCATTTGGATCATAATTTATACTTCAAGAAGCATCATACCTACTACCATAATGGCCTCTCCTCAGCGGCTGCTGTACTTCCTTCAACTTTGGACAGTCTACAATGCGCATTTGTGGTATGTGTGCGATCCCTTCTGGCCCACCAATTGATACAAGGTCTTCACAGTTCACAATTAATAAGTTCTTGAGTGATTTGAGATTACTGCTACATAGGTCATATGGAATGTACTCTATGTGTTTGCATGAGTTCATCTCCATTGATTCGAGAGATGTGAGGTTCTCCAGACACCTCACAGAAAAATAACCACAATCATGTAATATGAGGTTTTGGAGGGACGATGGTAACACTATTCCATTTTCCCATTTGAGATTTGGACAGACCGAAATGGACAAACTCTTCAGAATAGGCCAACCCCCATTAAGAGTCTCTAGATCTCTACACTTATCAATGGTTAGGTGAGTGAGCTGCGAGAACTTTTCTGTATCGAATGTCAGAGATGATGCATGGTTTCTTAATAAACGAAAGGTGGTCAGCGAACAACAATCAATATCGCCTCCAAGATTCCCAGAATCTTCCAAAACAAGCTTCTTTAGGGACGGGGCCAACAGATATTGTGATTTGATCATTGGACAATTGTGCACCCACAGTTCTTCAAGGGAAGGCAAACCCCCAAAACTTTCTACTGGTACATATTCCAAACTTGTGCAATCTTTAATCGTCATCGTCTTAATGGCAGGCATATAAGCTGGTTGTAGAAAGTGTTCAAGGCTTAATAACCACGGGCAGTCTGTAACCCTTATCTCTGTTAATGATGGAAAAATAGTAGGATCATCAGAACCATGAAACCAGCTTGGAAGGTCTTCACCTGGATAACATTCGAGACGTACAGATTTGATATTGGTGGGAGGGTGTAGTGTTTCAAACACTTCTATCTCATTATGCTCTCGAGGCCCTGGCATATGCAATGTCCCTTCAGACCATTTCAGAGTCAAACTAGAAATAAAATCCTCCTTCAAAACTTCAATTCCTGCTGCCTGATCCTTGGTTATTTCACAGATATTACATATAGACAAATCTCTATTGCTCAGATCAAAGTTATTTACCACCCTAGAACGAATGTTAAGAAATTGCGATTCAAACTTATGTAGATTGATCAGATTACTAAATCCTCTGGGTATTACCCAAAAACTGCATTTCCTGGCACAAAATACCTGCAGATTATAGAGGCGACAAAATGATGCAGGAATGTGCTTGAAATCGCAAGAATCCAAGATTTGAAGGCACCGAAGATTCTTCATGTTGCTAATACTATCTGGCAACCCCCACTTAGAGATAGAGAAACAGACCATGACACGCATGCACAAAAGTTCAGCACACCATTTCTCCATCACGACATTGCCTGTTTTACTCTTCAAAGACATGTAGCAAAGTAGGGTGCGCAACTTTGTTTGCTTGCATAGGTTCAATAAATCGGAACAATTAACATCTTCGTTTTTGAACACGGATAGATGACGGACATTCTGAGGAATCCTTTGAAGATCATTTTTCTTTTTTATTATAAAGCACTCGTCCTTTGAAACAAGTTGTGCCATGTCATGCATCAGATCATGTATTACATATTTCCCATTAAGTTTCTGGAAAAATGACAGATGTGTAAGTTCTTCAAAGTACTCGCAGCCACTTTGTTGAAGTGGAATGTTACATTGAGGTTCCACAAAGCCTTCTGCCACCCAAATTTCGGCTAAATCTTCCATTACAAAATAGTAATCTTTCGGGTACACCGCACAGAATGAGAAGCATCTCTTTAAATGGACTGGTAAATACATGTAGCTCAACCGAAGAGCTGGCAAAATGTCAGTCTCCTCTTGTCTAAGCTCCCACAGCTGACTGTAAAGAATCATATTCCAATGTGTTGGGTCAAGGCTCCTTCCTAGCAGTCGTCCAAGGGTTTTTGCAGCTAAAGGAGAGCCTTTCAACTTTGGGAGCAATTGATCACCAACCCGTTCCAACTCAGGATTATTGTTGGAGCTATCAGATCCAAACACACATAGTCTGAAGAAATTCCGAAAGACATTGTCCTTGAGACCCCCTAATGGAAAGGGATCCATCGTCCGAACTATGTCAGCAACCTTTTCAGACCTTGTTGTGACAAGCATCATGCTTCCCTCAAGTGCATGTTTAAAAGGTGCATAGAACATCTTCCAGAGCTCCCCATTTTCAGCCCACATGTCATCAAGAATAATTAAGAATCTTTTGTTGTAGAGTCTATTTGCAAGATCAGTCTGAAGAGAGTTTAAATTATCCTTGGTCGGTGCTTTCCCAGAAAATTGTTCTAATGCCTCTTTAGTTAACCTCTTGACATCAAAGTCATCTGAGACACAAATCCAAGGTATCATATCAAAGTGAGATTTCACTTGTGGATGGTTGCAGATATTTTGGGCCAAAGTAGTTTTTCCAACACCTCCGATTCCAACAATGGGCAAAACTTGAACACTTGTTATTGTTGCTTTCTTATTGTCAAGGGTAGCACAAACTTGGCTGCTTGCTGAAGAACGAGTTCTATTTCTTTTTCTCTTGGGTCTAGAAGGACCCATTCTACTATTTGCTGGTACACCAAGCAGTCTAATAAGCTCTTTTATTTCATTGTCACGACCAAAAACGTTTGCCTCAATGGGGAAAGAAGTGGTCTCGGGTCTGACTGATCTGTCAAACTGTGGAATTGTTTGATGTAAGCCCATTGCCTTGAGCAGCCTAAAATGGTTATCTAGCCTCTCCTTGATGTCAGCCAATTTGTTCAAGTTACCTTGAATGAAATCATGCAAAAAATTATAGCCTGCTTCCGACGGCGTTGCACTTCCCTCAATTTTCATCTTCTGCTCATAGCATTGAAAATCCTCTAGAAAGTCTTCTGTATCATACATGGCAGCCTTAAATTCTGGAAGGAGCTTTACTACACGCTTCTCATGACTCCTCCACTCTGCTCGATCAATAAAGTCGTACATTACTGGTAGGGTATCTCGAAGCCACTGTAGAGAACTCTGCAATTTCAGTACATCATCTTCTTTAAATTCTCGATGCTGTGCTCCATTGGAATGAGATCCCGGAGATCTAAGCCACTGGAAAAAGGTGACACA
Organism: Microstegium vimineum; assembly: GCA_022036555.1. Classification (NCBI taxonomy): domain Eukaryota; kingdom Viridiplantae; phylum Streptophyta; class Magnoliopsida; order Poales; family Poaceae; genus Microstegium; species Microstegium vimineum. The sequence goes on along the minus strand of CM039122.1, from coordinate 882,390 downwards.
CTCATTGAAGCCAGTAATGGCATCGATGCCTCGTTGTATGTTGCTCAGGTTCATATTGACTTGACTCTGAAGATTTTGCAGTCCTTTATGCTGGATAAATAGTAAATTTACTGAACATTAGAAAGTTATATCTTGTGGTCACATTTTTATGTAATTGAATTTATAGTTATATGACAAGCGAACTGAGAAAACCTACATATAGGATAAGAATAGAAAGTAAGAAGGAGCGATGGGTGAGAGAGAGAGCGAGTGCCCAGGCGGCAGCTTGGGCGACGTTGAGGGCGATCCCGCCCCGTCGCCCCTGTGCCCGCCGCCGCCGGAAGAACCTAGCCCTCCACCACCCTACCCGCCGCCACCCACCCCCGTTACCAGCCTCTCCTGCGCCGACGGCCTCCCGCCACCTTGAAGCCTGCGACCCGTCTGGCCGCCGTACGGCCCGTACCTACCTCGTCGTGCCGTCGGACCCAGCTCGTCTTCTGCTCCAGGACCGTCTTCTTGACGACTGCTACGACACCGCCGTGCCTCACCTACTCGCGTTTTCGTCGTCTCCAGCTCCGGTGTGGTAACTCCTCCCTCCCGCAACCCCCGCTTCAACTTGCTCTTTGTCAAAAACTCCCTGCGCCATTTGCTGGCTCCTTATCCGGGTCGCCTGAGTGTGTCGTCGGTGGAAACCGGTGTGTTCGAGGTCACTGTCTCTTCCAAGAACGTCGCAAACACCTTGGTCGTCTCCGGGATGGTGAGCTTCGCCGACGTTCAGCTTTCCTTCCATCCGTCTCTCTCCTCTGCCTGTCGTACGTTCGCGCGCCTGCCTCGGCAACTCCTGCCTCTGCGCCCCTGGCGCCCGCTACTTCTTCGCTGGGGGTTGCCGTGGATGCCTCCACCAACATCGACGCCTTCGGCAGCTCGGGTGACGACTACGCCTCTGGGGAGCTCGACGGCTTGGACAGCAGCTCGGATGGCTCCTCTTGGCAAGAGAGCCGCCCTCGCCATGCGGAAGCCTGGGCTCCTCCAGGCAAGTTCGAGCTTAACGAACGTCTGCTCTTCGCCTTCATCGAGCCGCCGGTCCCCGTCCTGGAGGTCAGCGCCTTCATCCGCTCCGCGCTTCGCTCTTCGGCCCCGATGCTCCCCGTCGACCTCCTTCCGTCCTCCCGGGGCGCCATGTTGCTTCGCTGTGCCTCCCTGGCCGATCGGGACGAGCTACACCTGCTTGGTCCCATGCATCCGCTGTGAGAACTCCACGCTACACCTTCAGAAGCCGGAGGAAACAACCAACAGGTTCTCCCGCACGTCGGCCTGGCTTGTGTTCGTGGCCGTGGTGGACTTCCCCACGAAGCACTGGATCCCTGAACACATCAAGGCTTGCTTCAGCGGGTTCTCCGAGGTGGCTGAAATCGACCCGGAGTGCCTCACTGGGGAGAACTTCGGTCCTCTGCGGCTCCTCCTGGAGCTGAACGACCGCCTCGACCTCCCGCTCGAGCTCCGGATCGCTGGAAAACTCGGCGCCAGCCGGTCCGGGGCCGTGGCCAGGATCCTGCCCATCCGGGTCTGGCCCAGGGAGTTCCAGCTGGACAGCAATGGCAACCTGGCTTCCTTCTTCGGTCCGCCTGCCCCTCCGGCCCAAGCCTCCGGCGATGGGCCTCCGCTCCGCTCCGTCAGAAGCCCGGCCTATATCCTGGAGTGAATTTGGAACAACTCCAACAGTAATCTCTTTTCTGTCTTCTACCTCCTTTCTCTGTCCTTCTTGTTCATGTTGTTAAGGTGTTCCTGTAAGACTAAATGACTTCGAACCACCGTTGTTTCTCTGTTATTTCTTGGAATGTTTGCGGCTTAGGCGACTCGGATAAATGCAACATTGTGCGCTCTGTGTTTATTGATGCAAAACCTTCGGTCATATGCTTGCAAGAAACTAAGCTGATGACCATCAACCCCTTCAAAGCGAAAACCTTCCTACCCAGCCCCTTCTGCTGCTCCTTTGTTCACACTCCTGCTGATGGTTCGAGGGGGGGGGGGAATCCTCACGTCTTGGGATCCGTCCCTGTTCAGGCTAGCAAACCAGCTTTCTGGAGATCATACCCTCACCACTACTCTAATCTGCAACGCCACTGACGCAGACTTCACTATCACAAACACCTATGGTCCCTCTTATCACTCCCTCTCCCCTAACTTCCTTCTTCGTCTTCGAGACCTGCGTCCCCTTGTCCAAGGGGCCTGGATCCTCATCGGCGACTTCAACCTGGTCCGGGAAGCTGCTGACAAAAACAATGGGCAGTTCAGCTCCCCCCTGGCCACTGCTTTCAACGAAACCATCCTGTACCTCCTGGTCTCCAAGGTGTGTCTCAGTGACCGCTTGTACACCTGGTCCAACAAACAGCTTCACCCAATCCTAGCCAAGCTTGATCGAGCCTTCACCAACAGCAATCTGGATACCTCTTTCCCCCTCATCAACCTGTCCTCAATCACCAAGCCAACCTCCGATCACACTCCAATCCTCCTCTCCCTCTCTACCAGCCTCCCTAAACCCGGTATTTTCCGACTGGAAAATAGCTGGCTACGCCACAACTCCTTCCTTCAGTCGGTCCTCTCGAGCTGGGTTCAGGCACCCGAGTGTGCAGAGCCGGCCGGCCAACTGGTCGCTTGTGTCAAGGCAGCGCGAGTCTCGGCAAAGGTTTGGTCTAGGTGTACCAGGACACCACCCCTACTCACATAGAACTGCCTTTTCCTTATTCAATTATTTGATTACTTCGAAGAAACTCGTCCTCTATCCTCTGACGAATTACAGATCCGAAAGCTTGCACAAGATAAACTTCAAGAGGCTATCAAAGATAAAGCGGCTTACTGAAAGCAAAGAAGCAAACATAGAGCAATCAAAGAAAGTGATGAGAACACGGTGTTTCATCATGCAAATGCCACCCAAAGAATGTGCAGGAACTACATCCGCGCCATCAGAGTGGACAATCGGGAGGTGGTCAGCCATGCAGGGAAAACAGAGGCTCTAACAAGCTACTTTAAGTCCATCATTATACTTGCAGGATCCTCCACACCGACAGACTTTGACACCCTCTTCGTGGGCAGACCCCCTCCCAGTCCTGACATTGCTTGGCCGTTCAGTGAGGCAGAGACCAAGCATGCTTTGCTGTTGATGAACACTCATAGTGCCCCGGGGCCCGATGGCTTTGGGCCAGCCTTCTACCGAAAAGCTTGGCTGTCAGTCAAGCCGCAAGTCATGCAACTGATGCATGCCTTCTTCAATGGGGAAGCTGAGATTGAGAGGCTTAATAGATCACACATGGTGCTTATCCCAAAGAAACCAGCAGCGGTGGAGGTTGACTGCTTTCGCCCCATATGTTTGCAAAACTGCAGTCTGAAGATCATATCCAAAGTCCTCACCGTCAGACTGCAACATGAGATCCCGAAGCTGATAGATATCCATCAAACAGGGTTCATTAAAGGACGGTCAATCACAGACACTTTCGTCTATGCTCTTGAGTTAGTGCAAGTCTACCATAAACGGAAGGCCCCCGCAATTGTCCTGAAACTTGATTTTGCAAAAGCATTTGATACAGTCAATTGGAATGGCCTCTTCAGTGTTCTGAGAGCGCGCGGCTTCTGCGAACGATGGATTGGCTGGATGAAAACCATCCTGCAATCTTCTCGGACGGCAATCCTGGTAAACGGTTGCCCGGGCCCCTGGATCGCTTGCAAATGAGGTCTCAGGCAGGGCGACCCCATCTCCCCATACCTGTTCCTCTTGGTAGCAGAAACCCTTCAGAGCATGATCAGAAGCTGCCATCTCCTGAAGCACCCCACTGATGTCAGTTTACCGCCTGCTGTCTTGCAATACGCTGATGACACTCTCATTGTCTTCAGAGCAGACACCGAGGGGGCAGCTGCCCTAAGATCCATACTTGACAACTTCGCTACCTACACAGGCTTACATATCAATTACTCTAAAAGCACTCTTGTCCCCATCCACGTCAATGATTCCATGACTGTGTATTGTGTCAGTTCTCTTGGTTGCAAGCTGGAAGGCTTCCCACAAAAATATCTGGGGCTGCCCTTATCGATCAACAAGCTACCGATATCTGCTTTCACACCCTACAACCTACATTCACAAGGCTGACATGTACCTGGGCTCTTGGCAAGCAAACTTCCTAAACCCTATGGGAAGAGCGGTGATGGTGAACTCAGTGCTTGACTCTCTGCTAGTGTTTCTCATGAGTGCCACTCAGCTCCCACCCAAGGTGATTCTGCAGATGGATAAAAGACGGAGAGCATTCCTCTGGTCCGGCAACACCACGGCCACCACGTCGACGTCTACCTGCCTGGTGTTATGGGCCAAGGTATGCTGCCCCGAGACCTGGGGGTCTAGGGGTGAAGGACCTGGGAACCCAGAACATCTGCCTGTTACTCAAGCTGCTACATAGATTACACTCGCCAAACACTTCAGCCTGGGCTCTCTGGGTACAGCAGCGGGCTTCCTTGGTGACCCTCTCAGGAAACATCTATGGTGAGCATTGGAATACCCTTCGGTCCCTCCTGCCTCTCTATCGTGCTGTCACCGCTGTCACCATTGGCGATGGCTGCTCATGCTCCTTCTGGTACAATGTCTGGTTAGGAGATGACACCTTAGAGGACGCCTACCTGGCTCTACACTCTCATTGCACCCTCAAGCAAGCCTCAGTCCATGAAATGCTCTCCCTTGGTGTTCAAAACACCATGGTCACAAGACTCTCGCAGTAGGCGCCCCACCAGCTCAATTCAGTTCAAGAAACTCTGGCCAGTCATGTGCCCTCCCAGGAACCGGACCTTCGCACCTCCCCCTTCGGGAGGGCCGATCACAGCCTGGACAGTGGTGCGATCTACAGAATGCTTAAAGCCAGAGGCCAAGGGATCGACCAACGAGCTGCTTTCGTCTGGAAGAACTGTACACCCCCACGAGTACAACTATTCATATGGTTACTCCTTCAGAACAAAATACAATCTCGTGAGTCTCTCTTCAGAAAACGAGTGGTCGACTCCCCCTCCTGCGAAATCTGCCTGGCACTTGTGGAGTCACCAGCACATATCATGTGGGAATGCAGCTTCGGGAAACCAGTCTAGCAAAGGCTAGGCATCGTCATCCCGGATGATGCAGAGATTGATCACCTGCTCTCCATCCTACCCCCGACTGGAATACCCTCAGTTCAGTTTCCAATGTTCCTTGCTCTCATTTGCTGGCACATCTGGAAAGCCAGAAACGCTAAAATATTCAGAAACAAAGCTACTTCTACCCAACAGATCCTCAGCCTTTGCAAGACCACAGCTGAGCTATGGCAGCACAAATTGCCAAGAAGACTCAAGCCAGTTGTGGATTCCTGGAGCCCCTTCCTGGTGCAAGCTAGACAAGGCCAGGGCTAATCCCTGTTTTTTTCCTTTCTATTGCTGTTGATCAAATGCATCAGAGGACACAATCTGTGTGTCCCTGATTTGTCATGTAAATCGCTCGATCGCCTGTAAACCCAAACGCTAAACAACAGCCTTATGGGCAATATATAAAATTTTCAGGTGGGGAGCGACTCCCCCCCCCCCCCCCCCCCCCCCGTTGACACTCAAAAAAAAACAAGCGAACTGATGAAGCAAATATTCTTTTCATAGAAATAGAGCAGCCATCATTAAATCATGGGTTTAGACAGATACTGCCTCACTGAGTTGGTATGGGCTAATGAACATGAAGAGCAAAATTTGAACCTATGACTGCAATATGATACGGCAGAGATCTTACTTCACAAGATTTCATATAGTTTAGTGGGAATAATGGAAGATGGAACAATTGTAAAGGAACAAATCAAATTAATGGATGTGAAAATGCAACTTATGTTTTGTTGGGCCATGCGAAAGGGCCCCTCTAGCTGAGTTAGTGGGGTGGCTTGAGTAATACTCCTCAGTTCCTGGATTTGACCGCGTGAGAATAAATTTTCAGGCTGGGGTTAAAAAATTCAATTGTCAGCACAAGACCTCGGTCCAGCCCTGATCATGGTCGTTCTCACATGGGCTACGATATCATTAGTTCGGAGTTTTTCTCATCCTAAATAAGAATGTCTTCTTCTTAATGCAATGATAATGGGGCTGTCTTCCCCCCGTAGGTTGAGTTTTTTTTTGTGGGTCCATGTTTGTATAATAGGCCACACCCAATCTAATGTACATGTATATAACAAGGCAAGCAATACAGAGAACTCTATGGTGTTAGAGCTGTTGTGATTGGAGATAATGAGTGATTGGGCCACGGAGTAGTAGTGCTCGATGGCGACAACATAAATCTGATTGCTTTGGTGGAGGTGTGCTGCATCTAGGGATGAAAACGGTCGAACTCGGTCGAAAAACTCCTCAACCGTTTTCTACTTTTACATTTTGAATACGAAAACAAAAGCGAAAACGGTAAAGTCGAACACGAAAACGAACGCGAACTTACGAAATATTGTGAATTTCGAAAACGAACCAATTCAAGTGAAATTCTATCGAACACGGTCGGTATACGAAAATTCATTCGAAATACTGACCTACCATTCATAACAATTAACACGCGTCATTGTGGTAAATTTCGAGTACAAAAGAGCATATTTATCAATTTTGTTTCTTTCGCAAGAGAAAAAATGAAGAAGAGAAAAACTAAGATGTCATGGATATCAGTGTTTCATATTTGCCTTTGTTTAGTTGTCTGAAAAGTAATGATTGGCAACCAAATTCGGTTTAAATCATATTTTGAATTCGAAATATTCCACATTAAAAGTAGAAAAGTAGAAAACGGTCGAACTTGATCGAAAAAACGGTTTTCCATTCGGGATTCAGGACATTTGAATTACGAAAACGAAAGCGACTATGGTAAAGTCGAACAAGAAAATACGGATTTGATCGGATTAAATATAGAAAACGGTGCGGTTCGGTTCGGGATATTTCCGTTTCGTTTTCATCCTTAGCTGCATCCGCATGCTAAGGGAGAAGCAGAGGCGGCCAAAGCAGCAGTGGAGGTTGAGAGTTGTCGTGTACCTGGTACAAACATGGAGCTTGTTTTGAAGGGCACAGCTCCGGGAGCTATCAAAATGTGTTGGGCGCCTTATTTGTCTATGTCATACGACACATGACATATCTGATACATGCATGACCAAGGATTGGACACTTGGATGATCCTTATTGAATTTTAAAATACTTAATTAAAGAGTAGTCAAGGAAAGGGCCTCATGTTTAAGAGTTGTTTGGATGTTGTCGGATTCGCCTCAATTCACATGTGTTGGGGTATAATTTAGTTCAAGTTTGACTCCAATCCATCCCAACCTATGTTGATTGAATGAAGCCGACTAAATCTAAACAAGGCCTAAATGTGGAAGACTATTAACCTATCGAGATTCTTGATTACCAAATTCAAGGGTATGGCCTCTGTGACAGTTGTAAATGATAGCTCATGTTTACTCTGGGATGATCATGGCTAGAGCAACTTGTGTAATTTGTCTTATGTTTTTCCTCTCTTTTTTTGTTTCTTGAACTTGCTCTGTTTTGTTATGCACCCTGTTTTTTTAATATATGTTTCAGTAGGGATCGCCTTTGATCCCTCCTGCTTTCTAAAAAAAAAAAGCAATACAGAGGACTAGAACTTCCGATTCATAGGATATTTGGTATTGTCTTGTTGGATTACCTTTTTAATCGCCCGATATAATCAGTATCCGCTGCCCTTCCTGTCTCTTGCCATCACCAATCGCTTGCACATTCCAAAGCAGAGATGATCGTCTATATTGGAGCCTGATCTGGTGACTACGGACAAGTAATCCTTCACCTCATCACCTGCATTTCGTTAGTTCCAAAAGAAAAAAAAATCAGGTAGCTATAGCGAATGCGAAAAGGAAGGTTAGAATGCCGAACTTACAGTCATCAGCTTACTGGATGGATTGCAAGGTCGATCTGATCTTCAGTCTGCAGAGCAGATTGGTTGGCCTCGATCGTTTATACTTGAAGTAATTTCAGGCTGAGAAACAGCTACCTGACGATGTAAGCAAGATGCATCTGCTCTTTACAAGAAAGTAGAAGAAGACAGAAAGGCCGACGGCGGTCTCGAGGCTGCGTTGCTGTCAGGCCGTATGTGACGAGGCCACCCGGAGGCTACCAATGTCAGCTCAGACGTCTGGTAGAGCAAGTTTAGTAAAAATCCTTATAACTCACCTCTTAGTCCACTCATACAATGGTTTCATATTCCCAATGAATATATGGTCAACTTATCTATCTCACAACATTCCTTAGTTATTGAGTCTAAGTTGGCTATAAGCTTACAGCTCACCTCTCTTCTCTCTCCTTCCCTCTCTACTCCACATCAGCATTTAGCCTTCTTACCACTATAATACTTGCTCTTAGAGCATGGCTAATAACCCAACCATCAGCCGGCTGTAAGCAAATGCCATGTCATTTACAACCAACTATTTAACCTGCTAGTATTATGGGTGAGCTGTTTAATTAGCTACACTAGGGATCAGAAGTATTTAATGTTCCTATCTCGCTAGTATTCAGCCGGGTAGTATTACGGCTTCTCGGTAATATACGGGCTGGGGGAGGAATCTTTTTCTTGTGATCTGTGTTGCAGCCGGGCGAGAAGGTAGACGCGGACTTCACAGTCTCTCTCCAACATGTCTCTTTTTTCTGCTGACATGGAGCTCTTTTCGCCGGCTCATTCATGTCACTATACTTGCTCTTATACAAACTGCAACATGCCAATTGGCCCATATGTAAACCACTGACTCAACATTTTCGTGGAACCTTCATGGACGAAAAAAATCTTACTAATTCCAACTATTCGTACTGTGGCGTTTTGTTACGTTTTAGTATTACTCTTTATAAGTCACCCCAACTTTCTTGGAGTGTGAAAAACATCTTAAGTTTAATTGAATTTATATATATAATAAAATAATAAAACTTATGATACTATCATTAGATTATTCATTGATTATATTTTCATAGTATATACTCCCTCCGTCCCAAAAAGATGACGCTATGGGATGTGTGCAGGTCAAAAATTTTCAACTTTGACTAAGTTTGTAGAAAATACGTCTAACATTTATATCTCCAAATAAATTTGTTAAAAAAACTAGACTTAAAGGTCTTTCCGATGATACTAATTACTTAGCATAATTATTTATATATTTTAATATATAATTATCGGTATTTTAAAAAACGTTGACTTCTCGAGAAACGAGAATGACATCTATTTAGAGACGGAGGGAGTACATATTTGATGTTATAATTTTTTATAACTCTCTTTATAATTTTGGTCAAACTTATGATGTTTTAACTCTCCAAAAATATTAGAATGACCTAAATTTAGAACGAAGGGAGTATATCTAAACCAAACCATTCCTTGTTGGTACCCTTTTGAACACAACTAATGCATTCCATAATAACTTGGATTCTAACAACTTGTCCTTGTTTATGAACTTCCTTTCCTTTTTGGACCAATTTAACATAATTCTTATACCTATTCTTTTATTCTTTTTATATATATTTTCTATCCAAAGAAATAAAATCCATCGAAGTTCCTAACTAAAACTGTGATTTTTAAAGATTTTGTTGTATTTCTTCAAATCCTCGAATTAATCCAGTCCAATAGAATGAAAAATTGAAATTAATAAATTATGTAATAAAACTTAGAGAAAAAAAATAAATAATATAATTCTTATTATCTATGTTTTCTTTGTTTTTGCTCCATACTAAAAAAATCCAAAGATGATTTTTTTTTCTAGCCTAATATGTATTTTGTTGAAATCTAAGTTTAAGTTGTATAAGCTCTTCTTTCATAAGTTTTGGTGACATCATGAATCTATATATTAGTTTTTCACTCCCTCCATTCCAAATTGTAAATTGTTCTATCTTTTCTATATACAGACATAATGTATATCTACGTGCACAATAAAAACTAGGTACCTAAAAAACAAAAGGTCTTAATATTTGGAACTGTGAACTTTCAATCTTATTAGTTATTGCAATTTTTATCCTATGTTCCATTATCTCCGTAGCAGCATAGATTACAGATGGTTCCATCCATAGGCAAAGCCCAATACCGTTAAAGGCACACAGGCCCAAACTGATGACCCACTTTAAGTCTATTCGGTTGATGGTTTCTGTGGCGCTGATAAACCGATTTATGCTATTTTTGGTTATTTTGTTATGATTGAGAAATATTATATCATGGCTGATCATTTAGGCTGATAAGTCAAGCGAACAGGTCAAGGAGCACCCTGATCTTAGTCATTTAAGATGCTCAGTTGTGGAGTCAATCAGAAAGAGGAGAATTAACACATAAGTATGTTGTGGCTGATAATGATTCAATCAATCTGTTAGATATGATGCCACCACCATTGATCTGATTCAAGAACACCGCCGCACATATGGCTGATATGATGCGACGGCGACACCAACAATGCCATCCATATGCACTATGTATCATCTGGTAGCTTCTTGGATCTATCTTCATTTCATCATCATCATCAGCCACGCATGAGAGCTACGGAGTTGAGAATGAGGGAGCCCGATTCAACAAAAGTCAACATGCTGCCTGGAACATGCATGTACAGGCTTGTCATAGCCGATCATGCATATCGATCGGTTACTCCCAATCTTACACTTTCATTCATTTAAGAAACTGAGAAAGGAACTGGCTCAAAGAAAAAGAACCGAGGAAGGAAGACTTCTGTTGTCACGAAACTGAGAAATGTTTTCTCCTTTATTCAATCAACAAATATATAGGAAAAAATAAACAAGCAACTCTGCCCTTGACCCGCGCCATGCATGATATGATCCGCCAGAGTACAAACCTCGCAGAGTACAAACCAAAACAACAGAAAGATAAAGGAAACATTGTGCACTGGGAGGATTATTAATATAGCAAAACAAACAACAAAATATATAGGCGTGATCATCCAGTTGCCAGGTAGCTCCATGGCTTTGCAAAGCGGAGATTCCACCTACATAAACATAAGCAGACGTACAGTCCCCGGAGGCTGCAAAGCCGCCATTTCACATTTTCACCTGTCATCAAGTAGATAACGTTTGTTAGCAAAAGGACTATTCTCCAAAACTGAAAATGTAAATTGAACTGCAAGCGGTAGCTATGTGGTGGGATGGGCATTCAGAGTAACTGGAGACTAAAAAAAACATTCAAAAAGAATTAACAAGATTAGGTTTGCATAACTGGCTAGTAAGATATGATCCAACATAACACACGAAGACAGGAAACATACACAGTAAGGGGGTGTTTGGTTTATCCCCCTAAAGTTTAGTGCCCCCTAAAGTTTAATGCATCAACTAAAGTTTAAGGGACACTTTAGGGGGTGTTTGGTAGTTTAAGGCCTAAAATCACCTAAATTTAGCTACTAAAGTTTAGGGGGTTGTAACCAAACACCCCCTAAGTGTCATACCTACTATACTACAATGGATAGCCTCTCTTCAGCGACTTATGTATTTCCTTCAGCTTTGGGCACTGTTCAATGTCCACTTTGGGTATGTGTGCGATCGCTTCTGGTCCACCAATTGATACAAGGTCTTTGCATCTTTTAATAATTAATTCCTGTAGTGACTTGAGATGATGGTTGCCTTCACTGCTCCATAGGTTGCCTGGAATGCGCTCTATGTATTTGCATTCACTCATCCACAGTAATTGGAGGGATGTGAGGTTCTCCAGACACCTCACAGAAAAATAACCACAATCCTCCCATAAGCGAAGGTTTTGGAGGGATGATGGTAACACTATTCCATTATCCCATTTGAGACGTGGACATCGCGAAATATGCAAGTTCTTCAGAATAGACCAATCCCCATTAAGAGTCTCTAGCTCTTTGCAGTCATGAATTGTTAGGTCACTGAGCAGCGGCAACTTTTCTCTATTGAATGTCAGAGATGACAGATGGTACCCTGACAAATAAATGGTGGTCAGGGAACAGCAATCAAGATCGTCTCCAAGATCGCCAGCATGGAGGTAACCACCTTCGAAACAGTCGCATAGCGATCCCGCACTATATTAAAAAGAGAAGGGTATTTGAATTTTAGAGGCTTATCCCCTTCTCACTTACCGTCAGTGATCTGAAATGGGCCACGCCGCAGTTGGAGGAGGTGAAGCAGGTCTTGGAGCAGTCGACAGCACGTGACCTGGCGGCGTGCACGGCGTGCACCTGGTCGGAGACGAGTGCAGATGATGAGATGAAAGCAAATACAAGGGAAGCTGAAGTAGAGATTTGCTTACCGGTTTACCAGCGAGTGCTTCTTTCAGAAGCTGGGACTTTGAGATGGTGGTGTCTACTGCTCACTTCATGTGGTGGCATTGCATTCAAATCATGTCGTTCATCAATATATATTGCCGGTTGCTGGCGTACATTCTTTCTTGCAGAAGCTTTCAAGAGTTTGCCACACAGTCTGACAGAGGAATGACATGTTCACTGCCAGATGAAGAATCTCTCGTTTCTGCCTTACAAATACGAGTACACATGGCCTTGTTTAGTTGGAGGCAAAATTCCAAAACTTTTCAAGATTCCCCATCACATCGAATCTTTAAACGCATGCATAGAGTATTAAATATAAGTAAAAAATATAACTAATTACACAGTTTGTCTGTAAATCCCGAGACGAATCTTTTGAACCTAGTTGCGTCATAGTTGGACAATAATTACCAAATAAAGTCGAAAGTGCTACAGTGTCCAGATTCCAAATGTTTTTGGAACTAAACAGGGCCCATGGAGGAGTACCGCACAAGCATGACAGGTCCAGACCAATTTCAGCTTGTGGAGCTAATAAATAAACATTCCTAGTTTACAGCATGCATCTCACTGTGTTCAGAAATGAATATGGTGACACTGACAGCAGCGAACATGTAAGTGTCCTACCAAAGGATTATTCCAAGAATCCAAGTGCCAATCCAGGAAAAGCTAGGCAACCACAGTGGTTCGACACATTGTTAGAAGCATGGATTTTGTTGGAAATGAACACAAGGACATTGGTTGGTCAAGTGTCTGATACTATAAATATGTTACCCGTGTAAGAGCAAGACAGCTGTTGGTTGCAAGCAACACTCTGATCTGAATCATTTCAGTTCAGATGTTCAGCTGTGGAGTCATTTTGAAACAGAAAAAACTCGTACACAAGTATGCCAGCTTCAGAATAGCTTTAACATGTGCAAGCAAAGGAATGTGAAATAGCATACTGTAAATAGCTTCAGGATGTCATCACTATGAGGCTCCTCCCTTGCAGAGTTGCAGGGCAGCCGTCAGCCTATGTAGCAATGGCATGGGAAAAGGTCCTCCTCACCCCTCACCCCTTCACCTATCCTCTGAATTCTGAAAAAGGCACATTATATTTTGCTTCCATATAATGTCTCTGTTAGTTGGGTCCAATGACACTCCAGCCACGACGCAAACGCAACGCGTCTCATGAGTCATGGCCAGCTAGTGACAAATGCACATAGACAGTGGCAAGCAGTACAGACAGACTGGAAGAACTGAAAAACAAAGAAACATGCATGTTCACTGGCCGGATTACAAAACAGACGTACAGTACATAAGAGTGAGCATTATCATCGTCATTGAGGGGTAGCTCCATGGCTTGATTTGCCTGTCTCCGGGGGCTTTGAATCCATCATTTCACCTATCTTCACCTACCATCAAGTAGAGAACAATGATCAGCAAAAGGACTATTGATTCTCCAAAGCTGAAAACAAAGTGTAAATTTAACTACAAGCAGTAACCATAGTGCTGGGCATTCAGCGTTACTAGAGATAAAATAAAAAATAGTTAACAGGGTGATGATTACATAGCTGGCTAGTAAGATATATAATTTAACACATGAAAACAGGATACATACATACATAGGTACGTGAATATAAACGAAAAAGAAGTGCCATCATACCTTCCACTGAAACAACTAGCCTCTCCACAGCGGCTGCTCTACTTCCTTCAACTTTGGGCAGTTTTGAATGCTCACTTTTGGTATGTGTGCAATACCTTCTGGTGCACCAACTGATACAAGGTCGTCACAGTACTTGATAGTTAATTGCTGGAGTGATTTGAGGTGACTGCACCACAGATCGCGTGGAATGTACTTTATGTGGTTGCATGCATCAATTATCAGTGATTGGAGGGATGTGAGGTTCTCCAGGCACCTCACAGAAAAATAACCACAATCGCATAAGTAGAGCTTTTGGAGGGACGATGGTAGCACCATTCCATTTTCTTCCCATCTGAGACGTGGACAGACCCCAATGGTCAATCTCTCTAGAATAGGCCAACTACCATTAAAAGTCTCTAGCTTGCTGCAGAATTCAATGGTTAGGTCAGTGAGCAGTGGCAACTTTTCTCTATTGAATGTCAGAGATGCCAGATGGTAGCTTAATAAATGAAAGGTGGTTAGGCAACGACAGTCAATATCGTTGCCAAGATTCCCAGAATCTTCCAAAAAACGCTCCTTTAGGGATGGGGCCAGTAAACATTGTGAGTTGATCTTTGGACAGTAGCTCACCTTCAGTTGTTCAAGGGAAGGAAAATCCCCAAACCTTTGTACAGGTACATATTCCAAATTTGTGCAAATTTCAATCACCATTTTCTTGATGGCAGGCATATAAGCTGGTTGTAGAAACTGTTCAAGGCTTGATAACCTCAGGCAGTCTATAACCATTATCTGTGTTAGTGATAACAAAATGGTAGGGTCACTATCATTTTTGGAGAGGCCTCGTGCAAATCAAAGATGAGGTACTAGCTAATGTTCCTTCGATATCAAGGACGGAACTAATACTAGGTTTTGGGATGATGTATGGGTAGGTGATAAACCATTGAAAGTTAAGTATCCATCTCTACATAATATAGTACGGGATCCCCATGCAACGGTGTCAAAAGTGATGACCACCAACCCTCTAAACATCTCTTTTAGAAGGGCTCTGGTGGATAATAAACTTTCAAAATGGTTTAGCTTAGTAGCACGAATCTCCAATGTTGAATTGGTGGCACGAACAGATCATTTTAGATGGACCTTAACCAAATCTGGATTATTCTCTGTCCGTTCCGTATCAATATTTGATAGATACTCGTCCACCCTTTCGTCATAAGATGATCTGGAAGATAAAAATTTCTCTAAAAATCAAGATCTTTCTTTGGTTCTTACAAAAGGGTGTCGTCTTAACTAAGGATAACCTTACTAAGAAAAAATGGAAAGAAAGTCAGAAGTGTATCAGCTGTAATAGGAATGAAAAACATCCAACATTTGTTCCTAGACTGCCCCCTTACCAAAATAATTTGGAGGATTATTTTTTTTTTGCTACTAAGCTAACCTCACCTAGATCAATCAACCACATGTTTGGTAATTGGCTAACTAATCAAAATAAAAGGATTATAAATTTGATTTGGGTGGGGGTACCTGTCATGTACTCGCAATGATGTTATTTTTAATTAAATGAAATATAATTCTTTTATGCAGGTAATTTTCAGAGGAGCGTTCTGGTTACGCTCGTGGGCTCAGTTGCAGCGTGATGAGACAGCTGAAACAGAATGCTGCAGCCTGCAGGAAGGGGACTGAAGCGGCAAGAATCCAAGATTTTAAGGTAACGGAGATTCATCATGTTTCTGATACTATCTGGTAAACCCATCCACTCAAAGGTAGAAGCACAGTCCATGACACGCATGCACAGAAGTTTAGTGCACCATTTATCCATCACAGTAATGCCAGCCATACTGTTTAAAGACTTGTAGTAAAGTAGGGTGCGCAACTTGGTTTGCTTGCATAGATCCTCTAAGTCGCAGAGCTTAAAATCACGACCCTTGAGCACCGATAGATGACGGACGTTCTGAGGAATCCTTTCAAAATCCTTTTTCTCTTTTATTATGAAGCACTCGTCCTTTGAAACCAGTTGTGCCATGTCATGAATCAGATCATGTATTACGTATTTCCCACGAAGTTTTTGAAAAAATGACAGATGTGCAAGTTCTTCAAAGTACTCACAACCAGTTTGTTGAAGTGAAATGTTACACTGAGGTTCCACAAAGCCTTCTGCCACCCAAATTTCAGCTAAATCTTCCTTTACAAAATTGTAATCTTTCGGGTACACAGCACAGAATGGAAAGCATCTCTTTAAATGGAATGGTAAATACATGTAGCTCAGCCGAAGAGCAGGCAAAATATCAGTCTCCTCTTGTCTAAGCTCCCACAGTTGACTACAAAGAATCATATTCCAATGTTCTGGGTCAAGGTTCCTTCCTAGTAGCCGTCCAAGGGTTTTTGCAGCTAAAGGAGAGCCTTTCAACTTTGGGAGTATTTGCTAACCAATCCGTTCTATCTCAGGATCATTGTTGGAGCTATCAGATCCAAACACACATAGTTTCAAGAAATTCCGAAAGGCATCGTCCTTCAAACCCTCTAGTAGAAAAGGATCTGTCGTTCGCACTATGTCAGCAACCTTTTGAGACCTAGTTGTGACAAGCATCATGCTTCCTTCAAGTACTTGATTAAAAGGTGCATAGAATGTCTTCCAGGGATCCCCATTTTCAGCCCACATGTCATCGAGAACAATTAAGAATCTTCTCTTGTTGAGGCTATCTTCAATATCAGCCTGAAGAGAGTTCAAATTATCCGTAGTTGGTGCTTTCCTAGAAAATTGTTGTATGGCCTCTTTAGTTAACCTCTTAACATCGAAGTCATCTGAGACACAAATCCAAACTATAACATCAAAGTGTTTTCTCACTTGTGCATTGCTGCAGATATTTTGGGACAAAGTAGTTTTTCCAACACCTCCTATTCCAACAATGGGCAAAACTGGAACACTTGTTATTATTGTTGCATCATTATTGTCAATGGAAGCACAAACTTGGTTGCTTGCTGATGAACGGATTGCACTTCTTTTCCTCTTGGGTTTGGAAGTACCCCTTCTATTATTTGCAGGTACACCAAGCAGTCTAATCAGCTCCTTGATTTCTTTATCACGACCAAATATCTTTGCCTCTTTAGGGAAAGATGTGGTTTCTGGTCTGACTAATCTGTCAAAATGTGGAGTTGCTTGATGTAGGCCCATTGCTTTGAGTAGCCTAAATTGGTTATCTAACCTGTCCTTGATGTGAGCCAATTTGTTCAAGTTACCTTGAATAAAACCGTGTAAGAATACATTGATTGGTTCCACTGAGATTGCACTGCCCTCAATTTTCACCTTCTGCTCGTAGCATCGGAAGTCCTCCAACAGGTCTTCTGCATCATACACAGCAGCCTTAAGTTCTGGAAGGAGCTTTGCCACACACTTCTCATGGCTCCTCCACTCTGCTCGATCGATAAAATTGTACATTACAGGTAGAGTATCACGAAGGCATTGTAGAGAACTCTGCAACTTCAGTACATCTTCCTTAGGTTCTTGATTTTCTTCTCCATTCGAACGGGATCGCAGAGATCTAAGCCATTGGAAAAAAGTGACACACTCATTGAAGACAGTAATGGACTCGATGACCGGTTGTATTTGGCTTATGTTCATACTGACTTGAGTTTGAAGATTTTTGCAATTTTCTGTGCTGGACAAATAGTAGATTTACTGAATATTAGAAAGCAACACCTTGTGATCATATTTGAATGCTAATTAAATGTATAGTTATGTGACAAGCAAGTTGATGAAACCAAATATTCTTTTAACAGAAACAGAGCAGCCATCAATAAGTCAGAGCTTAGACGGATACTACCTCACTGATTAGGTAATAAAGGATAATGAACATGAAGAAGAAAATAATGCTTATTTCCACAAGTTGTTCATATATAGTTCTCATAGTTTAATGGTAAACGATGGAATTACTGTAAAGGAACAAAACAAAATAGTGGGTGCAGAAATCCAGCTTACTGTTTTACCCTGTTTTTTTTATATGTTTTACACATAATACACAAGATACTTGTGATATCTTGTTGAATTACCTTTTTATCGGTGGGTATAATCAGTATCCGCCGCCCTTCCTGTCTTTTGCCATCACCAATCGTGTGCACACTCCAAAGCAGAGATGATCGTTTACATTAGGGACCGATCTAGTGACTACGCAAAAGTAATCATTCAACTGTCATTAAGTTAGTAAAAAAAAACATCAGATTGCTAAGGAATGCGAAAAGAAAGGTTAAAATGTGGAACTTACAGTCATTAGCTTACAAGAAGGTTGAAATCAGATTGCAGAACAGATTGGTTGGCCTTGATTATATAATTGAAGCGCTCTTCAGGCTGAGAAACAGCTATCTGACGGATGTAATGCAAATACAAGGATGCATCTGCTCTTCACAAATACAAATACAATACAAGGATAACATAGTAGAAGACGGAAACGGTGCGATAGAGGCCGCAATGCTGCCGGACGTATAAATGTGAAGGCCGCCGCGCTGCCGTCGGCGATGCTACCAATGTCAACTCATAGTCATAGGTAGTGCCGCTGGGGTATTGTATATAAATAGCAACTTGCCAATACAATTGGTCCGTATATAAATGAGAAAATTAGTTATTTGTCGTTAGGTCCAGCACTAGCGGTCTAAGCTGACATTGGTAGCATCGCGGGCAAGAAATGCTCTCTAAGGATATGGGCCTGATTGTGGAGCTAAAATTCGTTCAGATTAAGCTGAGATTAGCTCCAGCCTCTAGCTAGTTGACTGACAACTAGTTAAAAAGGCCAAAAAAATTACCCGCCTATTAGTCATCTAGATGAGTTAGAGCTAATTTTAGATAACTTTTAGCTAGCTAGTGATTAGCTTTTGTATCAACAGAGACCTTAGTATCAACTCAATGTATTATCCTCAGAGTTTCTAATAAAGTCTTCTATCATTAAAAAATGAAAAAAGCAAAATACATTAATTCAAACGATCTTCAAAACTATAAAATTTTAAGAGGTTATAAGTAGATTATCTATCATGTTATCATAATAATAGGTGTTTCATTAAATGTTAATTTATGGTTACTTTAGATCATATTTTGTAATAAAAAAGTCTACTTAATTTTGTCGCATCCAGTTTTAAAGACAAAATCAGATACACACTATATGTGAGTCAAATCTCACATATAGCCACAAATAAAGGCAATATTAAAAGACAATACTTATTACATAACGTATTAGAATAAGAAACAACCTTAGACAGCATACAACGGAAGGACAACTCTGATTTTCAGGTGAAGACTCCAACTCCACAGAGACCAACTGACTGGTTGATCACAAGCCTATCTTCTCCAAACTCTTGCAATCTGGTGCCCATCCGAGATTTTTGTCCAAGTATTGGAAAGTAAAGCAAGCGTGAGCACATATCGTACTTAGCAAATATAACATGGGGTTATGAAGCTCAAAATGTTGACACTGGCTTACTGTGTTTAGCACTTTTAGCAACATCAAGTTATGCTTAAGCCCCAAATGATCCCACTTTTATCATTGCCAAAGTTAAGAGGAACATAAACATCATCATTATAGTGGCAACAGGAACATAAAGGTTGATCAAGTTATTTATAATTAAACCGTCAGTTTTCCAGGCCGCTCGTAACCGTGAGCACGGCTGATATATCATTTTTTAACACTCTGCAGAGGTTGTGCATCTTTACCCGTGAGTCGTGATGCCCCGATTGCCCGGCTTAATTACTCCCTTAAACACTGTCAAGGTGAGAGAGCAGGGTTCACTATGAAACCTTTCATAGTATCTCGTCTAACAAGATTAGGGCCGCTAGGATTGGCAAGGGGCGATAGAGCCCCCCTTCCGAGTAGCATAAAGACCGCAGCCTACGCTCAAACCCGGACAGAGGCCACACTATAACCAGCTCGGCAAGAGCCTAATGCGCCCTTTTGGGTAACCACTAACGAGCTAGAAAAGAGTCTATTACTGAGTTAAAGCTAGAGTCATGTAGCTCTCACGGTTGCACTGTCAGTCCTAGCTTTTGCCAACAGTGAGTTGTTATAAAAGGTTATGTTCCAATTGCCATAAACAGGTTCACCAATTCATTCAAAGTAATAACATTTGGCAGGGATCAAGTATCATTTATATATATATGCACTAGCCATCTACCCATATGCATAACCCATAGGACAAAAGGTAAAGGATTTCAATACTATGAAAATATACTATGGGTATCAAAATTAAACACATGCATATGAAATGGTGAATAGGATAACAAGGTTGGTCTCATGTTATACTTGCCTTAAACTCAGATCTTCGGTTGACTCGTAGCTCCAAAAGATAGCTTCTTGCGTACCACGTAAATCTCACCGACTGGACATGACCATAGAGCACCATACAAGCATCCACGCATTCATACACAAGCAAACATGAACAATGATGAGAACAGTACACCAGGGGTGATAAAACAAATTAAAAGGTTTATAAAAAGAATCTATGTGTCACTAAGATCACATCGACGCGAAAATCACTCTAAACGGAGCTACGGTGTGAAAGGTACATCCAGGGTTTTTCAAACCGGGTTACCGACCGGTTACCGACAAACCGCCCCCGGACGGTTCGTCGGTTCCGGTTTGAATTCAAATTTCAAATTTGAAAAAAAAATCGAAAATGCTGAAAAAATTCCTAAAAATAGTTCATGATTTATAAAGTCGAACGGTGTACAAATTTTTCAAATTGGAGTTCGTTTGCTATTTA
This sequence comes from Microstegium vimineum, assembly GCA_022036555.1. NCBI lineage: Eukaryota > Viridiplantae > Streptophyta > Magnoliopsida > Poales > Poaceae > Microstegium > Microstegium vimineum. The sequence continues at coordinate 861,768 of CM039122.1, read as the reverse complement.
TTTTGACGTGTACAAGTTTGAAAAAAAAAGAAAAAGAATCTTTTCTATTTTTTTCCAAACTTGTACGCGTCAAAATAAATAGCAAACGAACTCCAATTTGAAAAAAATTTGCACCATTCGACTCTACAAATCATGAACTATTTTTAGGAATTTTTTCAGCATTTTCGATTTTTTTTTTCAAATTCGAAATTTGGTTTGGGGCGGCACCGTCGGTAACCGCCCAAACCGGTCGGTAACCGGCCCTAACCGACCGGTTACTGGTCTCAAACCGTTTGAACTACGCCGTTTGAATTCAAAATGATTCAAAATGCAAACCGTTCGAATTTGGGACGGTTTGGGCGGTTACCGTCGGTAACCGCCAAACCGCCAGGGACCGGTTCCCGGCGACCGGTCGGGTTTGAAAACCCTGGGTACATCTACCATTAAAAACTATTGACTTTGTTTATTTTAACTATTATAAAATATGAATAAGGTACTTTAGTGAAATATCTTAATTAAGTTAAGTCTAACTAAACTTAGTTTAGGTGAAACTAATTATATGAATGATCAAGATATAAGGATTTGCATTACTTTTAATTAGAAATCATTGCATATAGATTAAAAGAAATATTATTTTATTTGGAAGCACAAAACATGATAAATAAGGTTACGATCATGTAGATTACATCATTACGGTTCTAACGCAACTCGAACGGGTAAGGGTAAGGTCAACAGGGAGCTATGGTTTATTGATTTTTGAAACATAGAAAAACATTAAGCATTTATTATTTTATAAACAACTAAGAAATATTTATCAAATTTATTTTAGTTTTGAAAATGTTATTTATGTTATTTAAGAAGAATATTTATAAGGTTGCATATGGAGGAAGGCTTATTGCTGCAAGGTATAGGGCCAACAAATTTGGGTCATAGATTCATCCATGGATGCCTCATCAGGATGACTGCTTGCATGCTTGTGTATTTCCATTGTATTTTTTTGGATTTGTTTAGGCAAAGGAAAACGGCCAGAAAATACACCAATGACATCACATGATGTCATCAAGCTAGCAATTGAATTGGAGCATTGCAGAGCACGCACGGCCTGTGCTTCAACACGGCAGCGTTTCTGCGGCCACCGACGAGGAACGGAAGGACGGGATTAGGATTCGGATGATCGTAGGAAGGACGCAGGTTCGGAACGAGACTCACCAGGGCTACGCTGTCGCAGCAATGGCTGACGGCGAGGCACGTACGCGGCGGCGTCGCGTCTGCACACGTCAGTGTGATGATGAGAAATAGAAACCGCGAGATGGAGAAGGAGGTAAGAGCGACAAAGCTCACCACGGCGACGAAGGCAGCGGCAAGTTTGAGTTCGACGGCTGCTGTGCTTGCGGCAGCGGTGATCTGCGTGCGGGAAAACAGAGAAGAGCGAAAGGGAGGGGGGAGGTTGCTGGTGTCCCTTTTATCACGCGGAGGAGTGCCGCGCAGCCGAACGCACAGGGCGAGAGAGAGGGAGTGGAGCGGGATCGTGGGAGCGAGGCGCTCGCTGGGCGGTTGCCGGCGCGGCGTCTGCGAGTGGTGCGCGGCGGTTGCCGCTCGACGCGCGGCGCGGCCGAACGCAGCGGGAGGCAGAGGCGCTGCGCACTGCGTGCGAGCATATGGGCCGGCCTGCTGGCTGGGCCGCGCAGATGAAGAAGAGAGAGGGCCGTGCAGAAAGAAAAGAGAGAGAGAGGGAGTCGGACAGGCCGGAAATTAATTTCCCTTTTTTTTACAAAGTTTCCAAAACCTTTTCAAAGCCATTTTGAATCCATTTGAGTTTTGATAAAAGACACTCAACTAAAAATAGTCAAATGCAAAGGCATGAATTAAAAACATGTTTCTACATTCTGTGATAAATTTTAATTTAATGAAGAATTTTGTTTATCCTATATTTTCATGAGCACAAAAATACATAATTAAAAGCATTTTAACTCTATTTCAAAAAGGGCAAAGTTTAGTGTGTTACAAATCTCCTCACCAATATGATCTACTTCACCCCCTCAACTATAAAATCATCTATTCTACTCTCTAAACTTTCTAAAATATAGTCAAATTACCCCCCCCCCCTACCCCAAGACGGTTGGTAGACGGTAATTTGGAAAGTTCAGAGGGTAGATTAGACCGTTTCATAATTGATGGGTGAATTAGATCATGCAGGATAGGTTGGGGGGTTAAGTAGATTTTTTCTATTTTTAATGTCATAAGTGGCTAAACTAAATACAAGATCATGGTTTCTTAACGCCTTAGAGGTGGTAATTCTTTAGAAAATTTAATATATCAATGGTCATTATTATCAACAGTGACTAGAGTGTGTTGTTCTTTTTTTAGAATTTTTAGGATTTATTACCACGTCTCATGCGGATTTATGTGGAGGTTACCGTTCGGAATCTGTATTTAGAATATCAAGATTTACTTTTTCCTTTCTAGCCTGATATGTGTTTTGTTGAAACCTAAAGTTAAGTTATATAACCTCTTTTTGCATAAATTTTCATGACATCATGAATCTATACTGGTCGTTGTGATATTTTTATCATGTGATACATTAAAACTCTCGTACTCATTTTATTCAAAGTTTTAATTATTTTTATTTTAATAAGAATGGCAAAAACAGTTCTTACAGTTAATTACTAGTATTGATGTGGAATAATTTTTCAATCAAAATATATACACTTTTTAAACAAAAAATACATAAATATTTTCTTAGGGTATTATTATAATTTAAAGTGAATTATCAGTGTCACTAGTATTAGTATATAGTTTGCTACGAGAATATTTTTTTCTATGCTTCGTAAACTCATAAATAATATTTATCTTAATGTATAAATATTTACTTGGTCTACATGGTAGAAGTGTGTAAACTAATAAAACATTATTTATCCTAACATACCATTTTGCCTACTTTTAACATAACAATGGTAGAAATGTGTAGTTTAGAAATATATGTAGGATACTTTATGGCCGTTAAATTGTTCCCTAATAACTTATAAATATTTACTCATAGTTTTTGGAGATTTTTTTTGTTTATTTGATAATGGTGAAGGTGAATAATTTAGAGACAAGATTGAAATGTTAATTTGGATGTAAACTTAGCAATTACTTTGTATTATCTTTTATAATGGCTAAGGTGGGTAATTTATAAGAAAAATAGGAGTTTTTTTAAATATCTTTCATAATGATAGAGATGGGTACTTTAGATTTAGGGTTTATTTTGAATAATATTTTATAATAACAGAGGAGGGTAAATCTAGATGTAAATAGCACTTTGGAAGCTTAAATGCTTGAGGATTCATCATGATGATTATCAGGAAAAGAGATGATCAGATTTGTGAGTATTGTCACATTAATTCTTCGATCAGCTACTAGTTCGGTGTAGTACTTTATAATTACATACATAGTTTGAACTTCGAACCACAAAGTGTATATTATATATCGTCAAAATAGTAGTACGTCTTTAATATACTAATGATGCATTTACCCTCATACTATAGACAGAAGAAAATTATTTATAGGATGTATAATTGCCATGAAGGTGCCCAACAGTGGGCGAAGAAATCCAGCATGATCCACATCCACCTCATGAGTTCATTGGCATTTCACGAGCCACCACCACATGTCAAGTGTGTTTGTTCTTGTATGGGTTCCAGTTCTCAGTGCAATAATCAGCACAAGCTGCTGCAGTTGTAGCACCAGAATCTGCTGTCCCTGCTAACTCATCAAAATGTAACAACTTTAGAAGCACAGTATGAACCGTGAATGCCTTCTCACTTACCGTCGTCAGTGATCTGAGCCACGCCGCAGATGGAGGAGGTGAAGCAGATCTTGGAGCAGTCGGCAGCACTGAACGTGGCATCGTCGGAGACGACGAGGGTACAGGTCTCCACGCACTTGACTGTGCAGAACCACCCAGGGTGACGGTGGCTCTCTCTGCAGCCGTGGTAGCAGTCGTCAAAGCAGCCACAGAACCCTGGGAATAACCCGACGGCCACCTGCTGCTGCTGGCCTGACACTGACAACATGATGAGCATGCAGTAGCAGTACAGAGTAGCAGCTGCAACTCTCTTCCCTTCCATCCTTCTCGCGAGTAGAACCATGCCGAGAATGTTCAAGAATCAAGAATCAAGAGAACGACGACATTTGTGTTTGCAAAAGCATGAAAGGTATTGCAGAGACGAGTGCGGATGAAAACAAATACTACATGGGAAGGTGAAGTAGAGAGATGCTTACCGGGACTTGGGATGGTTCTGTCTCCTGCTCACTTGGTGTGGTGGCATGCGTTCAGATCATGTCTTTGTATCAATATGTAATGCTGGCGTACATTCTTTCTTGCAGAAGCTTTCAAGAGTTTGTCGTCCCAGCCACACAGTCTGACAGAGAAATGACATGTTTACTGCCAGATGAAGAATCTCTCGCGTTTCTGTCTTAGAAATACGAGTACAGATGCATGGAGGAGTACCGCACAAGTATGCCAGGTTCAGGCTAATTTCAGCTTGTGGAGCTAAATTTGCACTATGCATCTGACTGTCTTCAGAAACGAATATGTTGACACGTACTGACACCAGTGAACATGCAAGTGTCCTACTATCAAATTAAGGATTATTATTCCATGTGCCAATCCAGGAAAAGCTATATATATGCAATCACAATGGCATTTTGTTGGATTGGAAATGAACAGAAGGGCATTGGTATGTTGCCCGGGTAAGAGTAAGACAACTGTTGGCTGCAAACCAATTACTCTGATCTGAGCCATTTCAATTCAATTCAGATGTTCAGCTGTGGAGTCAATCTGAAAGAGAACTACTGACTCAGGCATGCCGCGAACACTGGCGTGTACATATTGTGCCAATGCATATTCCCATTGCCCCGCCGCAGCTTGAGCACCCCTATCCTCCACAGCCGCCCCCGCCAGGGCGCCACCGTGGACGCCTGCTCCGTCCCCTCTCAGCTCGCCGCCCTCGTGCGAGCCGCGAGTCAAGTGGACGGCGGTGCTCAGGAGTGAGACGACTCAGCGTGGGTTCGCAACTTTGGGCCACGAATTTATGGTGGGCCGTTGCCAATTCAGATTGTGGAAAGGAATTGCTTGCCATAACCTTAGCCCATCAAAGCGAGAAGCCCTATGAAATCAATTCCCGGCCCATCTCAGGGCATCCAAACAGGCGAAACAATAAATTTAAGAACAGGATGAAAAAAATAATAAAAAAAGAGACGATGCTATTCGTTTAGGGAATTTCTATTTATCTCTCGGTTGATTTTGTGTGTCTTAATCATTTAGTTTTCAATGGTTGTGATTTTGTTGTGATCTGTGCCATTATGACTGGTTGTTTTCGTTTTTAATGGCTTTTCTTGTTTAATGGGCTTGTTTTGTTGCTTTAGGCCCATATCGTTGCATCTTTTTTCGTTTTTCTCCTGCTCAGGCAAACAGACGGAGGGACACAGGCCGACAGGCTGTGTTTATCCTTTCAAAAAAAAAATAGAGAGGGCGGGCTGCTTTGTGCTTGCTGGAGGCAAAGGCGGAGAGCGAAGAGCGGAGAGCGGAGGTGTCGAAGGCGTCGCCGCCTCAGGCGTCGCCGGAGCAAGGGACAGAGCCGGGGTGGAGGCAGCACGTACCGGAGGTGGTGGCGGACACCGACGCGGAGGCAGCGGATGCTGCAGAGGCGGAGGTAGGTGGAGGCGTAGGTCAGCCTGGGCGTTCGGTTACCCGATTTGTTCGGATCGGGTAATTTGGATAATTTATAGTTCGGATAATAAAAACTGTTATCCGATATTAGCCTCAAAAAAACAGTACTTGCAATTTCGGGTACCCGATAATTCGGGTTCGGGTATTACCCGATATACCCAAATTTACAAAAAACCAACAAACTTGATAAAAATTTAGTAGTAATTTATACATAATTTCAGCACCAAATGTATATGATTTCAACAATAATGTGCAGAGAATAATATATTATAGTCATTTGTTCAAGAAGAAAGAATTATATTTTAATAAAGTGATAAGTTCAAGTGTTCAACTAACAACACATGATAAATATAAAGACACGTACAAAACTTCGGGTAGTTCGGATAGTTTAGGTATCAGGAGATATTACCCGAATTACCCAAACTAATTTCCGGTAATCAAAATCACTACCCGAATTAAGATCGGGTACCTCGGGTTCGGGTAATTTGGGTTCGAGTAATTGGGGTTCGGGTATCGGCTATTTTGCCCAGGGTGAGGCGTAGGTGCCGAGGGCGTCGTCGGCTCAGGCGGAGCAAGGGGCAGTGCCGGGTGGTGGGGGCGGGAGGGGGGCGGAGGCAGCAACGACTGGAGTTGTAGGTGGATACCGACGCGGAGGCATCGGATGCTGCAGACAGGGAGATAATTACACTAGCTCGATCTGTCTCTTTTTTGTGTAACCGGCGTGCAAAGGAGTGTAGTTGTTTGATCATCTCGTTGTAGGTGGAATCCGTATGTGCTTGTTGTAATCTGTGTCGTCCTCTTTTGTTTGTTTGTTTAATTCATTTTGGTTGTAACAATTTGTGTGTGCACGGACACATGGGGGGAGGTCAGAAGGGTGCTGGATCTGGTGATCCGTAACAGTTAGGCATAAGGACATGATGAGTATTTTTGCTGGTGTTTGATCTTCTAGAATTAGTGTATGTTGGCTGCTGAGCTTGTATGCATGATGTATGTGTCATTTTTGCCTTGTAGATCTGTATTTGTATTGAAGTAATTTTTTTCTTCAGTTTTGTATCAATTCATGGTCGCTTTGTGTTTTTGGGTTTGAGTGTAAACTGTTGCATTACTGAGTGTGAATTGTATATCTCCCCTAGTGGTCTGTCTGTCAACTTGTTCATTTCACTTTTGTGATTGGCTTTTCTTTTTTGGGTGACGATTGATCAGTTCTCCTTTCTATTTCTTACCAGTTATTGAAAAAAACATTATCTGTTATATATTAAGATTGCTTCACCAATTTCTGTTTGGTGCCTACCACCCATTAATCTGCATCGGATCAAGTCATCCACTCATCCGTGTGATTTAAAACTAGAAGCATGGCTGCATGGTGTTCTTGATTGAGTGAGGTGCTGAATTCTTGCGGGGTCACAATTTGAACTGGTTATGGTTATCTACATTCTGAACATTCCGTGTTCATTGCAATGTGTATTTAGACTTGCTTGTTCATTCAGTCACCGGTTTTTACAAGAACTTCTGAATCTGATGTTTGCGTTTGTTCTTGCCAAAGTCTGTGCTTACTATTACTGAAGCTGTTAGTTAAGTGTTGAATGCTTCCTGATAATTGAGTTCACGGTGATAGAATTCGTGGTTGCCACCAGGATTACTACTTCTGTTAAGCTCTTTGTGAGTGTGAATGGTATATATTTCCCTTATTGCCTCGGTGTTTGTGTATGTGTTTGCTTTTTTTTAATCAAGTTTCAGAGTCTCATGGTTTGAGAGTCTATAGTCTGATACTGATAAGGACCAATCTTTTTGTTTTTTTTTGTTCAGTTTCATCAACCAGTCACTGAGCACTACCCACGTTTAATACTGATAACTAAACATTCAATTGTTGATGATTTGGAAATGAAAACCGTGCCCCTTTTTTTGCAAACTGCTTATTAGAATTGTAAACTGTATGCTCTCTCTGTGTTTTCTTCAGTTGTCAATGTAATTTCAGCAGTCATAGATCATTATGTTCTTTCTTTGTCTATGGTTAATCTTTTATCAGGTGTTCCAAAGATACTGTCTAACACCCTAAAATTTAAATTGGTAAATTAGGTTTGAATTTGAGTTTAATTTGCTTTAATTTGATTTTATTTCTAGCAATTGTTGTGCTCATAGAATTAAATAAATAAAACTTAAACAAATATCACATGTTAGGGTTAACAACATGTATGCGCATTGCATGCCTCTGCATTATATATTTTGTATTGCTTGTTTTGCTTAGTCAAATGTTTTCAAAACCTTTTTAGAAAATTTGTGGAACCTAGAAAATGAAAAGAAAAGAAATGGGAAAAAAACTTTTTTTTCTCTCTCCCTCCCTCTTTTCCTCCTTTCAGCCCGTCGGCCTGCTCGGCCCAAAGCCAGTCGGCTCTCCTCCCTTCCCCTCCCGCGTGGGCCGGCCACCTCCTCGCCCTTGGCCCAGTAGCGCGGCCGCAGGCCGCTCGGCCTCGACCCCTCCTCTCTCTGACGCAGCGGCCCCGCGCGTCAGCCCCTTCCGTTTCCTCTAGTCGAGCCCGACTCGGACTCTACTCGTCGCACCGCGGCCGCAACCGCCTCCGCGTTTCTCTCGCGAGGAGGCGTATCCGCGTGGGTCTCCATACCCCGTGCCCCGCTATAAATAGCACGGAGTCGCGCCGCCTTTCCTCATCTACTCGCCTCGCCCTCGCCTCAAGCTAGCAGCAGCGCCGCCTCGCACCGCGTCCGCCGCCGAAGCAGAACGCCGCCGCCAAGCACAGCACCGCTCCATCGCCTCCGTGAGTTTCTTCGAGCCTCGAATCGTCTTCGCGTGGCCGCGGAACACCTCCCCTCTCTCTTTTCCCTTTCATTTACGCTCCGGTTGACCTTGTCGCCGTGTGCAGGAGTTCCGCTGCCGCTGTTCGTCGTCGTCGGCCACCCACGTCCATCATCGAGCCCCGCCTTTGTCCTTGGTGAGTTCGCCTCTCTCCGCTCTTTCTCCCGGTGCTCTCGGATCGAAAAACCGAGCACTAGAGCCCCCGGTCGAGTTGCGCCGGCGAGCTCGGGCTCGATCCGGCCATAGCGCCGCCCCCTTAGCTCTCTGCTCCGGCAGGAGCGCCGCCCTCTCCTCCCCCTTCTAATCTGGTCCGTCCAGATTGGATCGGATGGATCAGATCCATCCATACCCCTTCGCGGGTGATTTTGCTAAAGAGCCCCCGATCTTTTGCCTAATCAACCCGCCGTCGTGCTGACTTTGATAATCCGATTTTTTCCCGATTTATTTTAATTCAATAAAGTTCAATCTAATTATAGATTTGCCACTGTTTTCAAATACCTATAACTCGCTCGTTTTAGATCCAAATCAACTCGTTCAAGTTGTGTTAGATTCGTAATTTTATGCTCTATCCAGTAGTATAGATTTCATCTATGTTGAGCACTTTTAAAAATCAAGAATAGAGTAATTATTTTAATGCTTTAATCTTGTATAGTAAATCTTATTTAATCTATAGTTATTCGTTTTGGATCCGTTTAGCGTGAATTTCGCGTCTTTGTGATCGTAGTATAGTATAGATCTGTTTTATAATCTTTTCAAAACCTCTTTATTGTTTTGGTGTAATGTTCTAATTATATCTTGGTTGCTTCGTGTATGATTGTTCGGATGATTGCGTGGTGATGTTGATCGAGTACAGCCGGTGAGTTTTTCGGTGATCAAGAGTTCTTTGCAGCAGATCAGGACCACCAGGAGCTTTGTGATCAAGGCAAGTTTAACATGGGATCATCCTTGCTACCTATTCACTTTAATTCACCTAGTCAATATTGCATGTGTCTCAATTGATTCCTATTTAGATCTCTACCATAGTTTGTTATCCTTTTACCTTGTCACCAATGGGTTACTATTGCATATGGGTAAATCTGCTATGCTTTATGAATTATGAGAAGAATCTTGACTAATGATATATGCAACAATGAGATAAAATTTGTTTTTTGTAGCAACATGGAATAGGACACCATTGTAGGGCAAAAGTTGGGATAATAACGCAACCACAAGTGCTAACATGGCTCTGGTTTTAGTCAATTATGGGAGTTGGACTAGCATGATTGTAGTTCGTGAAAGGCACCTTTGCCGAGCTGATTATGGGGTATAGCTTGTGTGGGACCGCTGTGGATGGTACCATTGGGGTGTCCCATATACCCCTTTGCATTGGGTTCGTAGGGTCTACTACTTGTTAGAAAGACTTTTTGAAAGACTTCATAGTGTACCCTGCCCACTCACCTTGGAAGTGTTTTGGGAGTTGCAAACCCGGGCATATGGGCAACACGACTTGTGGGTAAAGTGCATAACCTCTGCAGAGTGTAAATCTATCATGATAGCCGTGCTCACGGTCACGAGCGGTCTGGAAAACTCACAGTGTAGATGAACATGTGGTTTAATTGTTAGTGTTGATTATTATTTTTATCATGTGGTTATCAACTGGGTATGCATAACTAAAGCTAAATATTGGTAAAACTACCAAGTTAAAAGCAACCGCAGTAAAGACAGTGTCAGCCTTTGAGCTTCATAACCCTGTGTTACTCTTGCTGAGTATTTTAAGTGCTCACCCTTGCTTTATCAACCTCATCAGATGGCTATGAAGACTACCGTGAAGAGTACTAGGCTAGTGGTCAACCAGTCGGCGTTCACTGTGAAGTGGAGCTTCGTCGCGAGAGTTATCTTTATTTTCTGCTGTTTTGATTAAGAATATTATTCGTTATGTAATAAGCATTGAGTGATGGTACTATTTAAAGATTTGTCGGCTTATGTGTGTGATTGATCTCTAGGCACACATGAGTTATTCGCATTCAATTTTATTCTTAAAATTGGGTGTGACAAATTGGTATCAAAGCAAGTGTTGACTGTAGGACGCAAGCCTAGTTAGAATGGTCTTCTTATCTTGTCTTTACCTTCTCTTTTCATGCTTACATTCTTGTATGTATATATTTTCTCAAACTGTTTATGCTACACTTGACTTATTCTTTTATGAAAATGTTGTTCTAATCTATATCTATCTTGTCATGTTCAAGATGTCTAACCTTCGTCGGTCAGCTTGCATCAGCACCGGAGAACGTGCCCCTAGCCACCAGATTGCCCCTCCTGAACCTCAAGTGCCAATGGTGGAATCTCAGGAAGAACCAGAGGAGGAAGTCCAGGAAATCTCCAGTGGCGAAGAGTACCACGGGGAAGGAAGCCCCCATGCCCCAAGTGCTGACGTTAATTCCTCTACTCATGATGTTGCCGGAGAAGACCTGCCAGAAGAGCCAGGGTGGATCCGCACTAAGCATATCCGAGGAGGAGCCAACAGCAGCTACGCTCACTCCCAGTTGGTGGACCAATGCCACCCAGGACCCATGATCGCAACTATGTACACTTGCAAGGAATTCAAACACCCCATCGCCAACACCTACTGGAAGGCGAAGATCTATATCTGTGGAAGTGTTAATGGGCAAGCAGCTGAACGTGTGGATTATACCTTCCATAGCTGTGTGGCTCATCCTACCATGGAAGCAAGCATGAAGGACGCCGCATTCTCTGCATATATGGTCATTCACAACAAATTCAGGGAAAGGATCGCCAACACCCGGCGCCGTTACATCCCTCGTTTTGATGCGGAGCAAGGTTGAATAATCACCGAACCCAACGGGGAAGGTGGCCCTGTCCTGGGTGAGCTCGTCAATTTCGTTTAAGAGATGATGAGCATGTATGGTCATCTCATAGTAGAAGCAAAGGAATTGTGCAAGGAGCTCAAGCGGAGTTACCAACAGCAAGATGAGCTTCATGAAAAGTTTGGACTGCCTTTGAATTTCAAGAAAATCAAGAAGAATTAGAATTAGGAGTCCCTTTTATCGTATTTCGCTAGATCGTGAGTCGTGTGTGCTAGTGTTTCCTATGTGTTTAGTTGTTTGTGCTTTTGATAATGTGTGAGTTGGTTCTTTGTAATGATTGTTGAGGTTTTGGACCTATCCGCAACACTCAAAGCTTAGGTTGGGTTATTTGAAATTTGAATAATAAATAAAGTTGCAGATTTCGTTAATCTGTCTTTCCAGACCTCTCTGTCTTGTTATTTTCCCTAAATAATTCTGAACGTCCTAAAATCACAAAAATTTAACTGGAAACAGTGGACTTCCTCACCTTTCCGTGGCCGCAAGAAGCACCTTCATATCTGTTCGGAGTTAAGAGAAACAATTCCTGCAAGTTGATGTTTCTGCGCAGTTCGGTATTCTGGACAGATCTGTTTAAACGTAAGTTATGCTTAAGTTAAGGTCAGAATCAGAAAAAGACAGTGTTGCAAAAGTTGTAGATAATTTCTTTATCTTTCCAACCATGTAAGTTTTGCCTCTGTTTGAGCTCAGGAACTTCAGATATGACTGTTTTTCTAGACTGCGGTTGTGCTGAAAATCCGGAAAAGTTGCAGACTCATCTCGTGTCAGGTTTTAAAATTGTTCTTATGTTCTATATGACAGATACCTCGCACCAGGACCAACTCCGGATCCAACACCAATGGAGATCGGGATGACAACAACACCAACAGCCAGCACCCACTACCTCCACCACCTGTGATGACCCCAGAGCAGATGCAAACTCAGATGATGCAGACAATGCAAGCTATGATGCAGTTCATGCAGAACCAACCACATCAACCTGCTGGAGCTCCACCTGTCAATAAATGGAGGGAATTTCTGCAAGGTCATCCTCCCGTTTTCTCTCATGCCAGTGATCCGTTGGAGGCGGATGATTGGTTGCGTGCGGTGGAGAAGCAACTCAACATCGCTCAGTGCAATGACCAGGAGAAAGTACTGTATGCTTCTGGTCAACTTCAAGGTGCAGCACTGACCTGGTGGGAGACATACCAAGATGCTCGCCCCGACAATGCTCCCGCTATCACCTTGGAGGAGTTTTCCAGGGACTTCAAGGCGTGCCACATTCTGCTGGGAGCAATAAGAATTCAGGAACCTTCGGTTGGGACAGATGTCAGTCAGCGAGTACCATGACAAGTTCTCGCAGCTAGCTCGCTATGCTCCCAATGAAGTAAGGGATGATGTTGATAAGCAGCGTCTCTTCTTGAAGGGGATCTACTATGAACTCCGGTTGCGGCTGAAGGGTAATACATACCCGAATTTCCAATCCTTGGTGAATCGTGTCATCGTCCTGGACAATGAACGCAGGGAGATGGACAAGAAAAGGAAGCTTAGGGGACAAGCTTCTAGGAGCAACACTCGCCAGCGTCCCAACTATCCTCAGCAGGGTTACCAGCAGAGGTACCAAGGCACATCCAACTTTGGAAACCGTAACCCGAACCAGCAACGTCCACCGTTCCAGCAGCAGGGTGGTTACTCAAGACCTCGTCAAGGCTCATCCAGCAGTACCCTAGCAAAGACTAATGTTCCCAATACCCCCATCAAGTGTTTTTCTTATGGTGAACCCGGACATCTCTCCTATAACTGCCCCTAAGAAGCAAAACTCACCAAACCCTCCAAGTCAAAACAGCAACAACCAGAGAGGAAGGTACCCGCTGCCCGCACATAATAGGAGTATGAACCATGTGTCTGCAGAAGCAACCCAGGAAGCACCAGAAGTGATGATGGGTACGTTCCATGTCAACTCCATCCCTGCTACTGTTCTTTTTGATTCTGGAGCATCGCATTCTTTCATATCGCAAGCTTTTGTTAGAATGCATGGAATATCTTTGTTAGCAATGCAAAACCCTATAATAGTAAATTCACCGGGTGGGGTTATGAAAACCGATTGTTATTGTCCATCGGTTACTGTTACTCTAAGGGGGTAAACTTCAAAGCTTAGCTTACAGTTTTGAGGACCGCTGGGATCGATGTTATATTAGGATTGGACTGGATGAGAAAGCAAGATGCAGTGATCAAGTGTGATAAGAAGATAGTTGAATTATCTACACCTATAGGGGCAGGATCAGTGTTGATGTGGTTATGCAACCTCCACCGACAGCCGTCATCAATCAGCTTGAGGAGAATGACAACCCAACAGAGCGAGTTGTTGATGAATTTCCGGATGTGTTCCCCGAAGATTTGCCAGGTATGCCTCCCGATCGTGACATTGAATTCATAATTGAGTTATTACCTAGAACTGCACCTATAGCTAAAAAACCATATAGGATGGGAGTAAAAGAATTAGAAGAACTTAAGAAACAAATTAAAGAGTTGTCGGATAAAGGTTTTATTCGTCCTAGCTCTTCACCTTGGGGTGCACCGGTTATTTTTGTTGACAAGAAAGATGGCAGTCAGAGGATGTGTGTTGATTATCGGTCACTCAATGAGGTAACTATCAAGAACAAGTATCCTTTGCCCAAAATTGATGATTTGTTTGATCAGTTGAAGGGTTCTTGTGTGTTCTCCAAGATTGATCTTCGGTCTGGTTATCATCAGTTGAAGATCCGTGCTTCAGATGTTCCCAAGACAGCATTCACTACGAGGTATGGGTTGTATGAATATACGATGATGTCTTTCGATCTTACCAACACACCTGCATACTTCATGTATTTGATGAACAAAGTCTTTATGGAATATCTGGATAAGTTTGTGGTGGTATTATTGATGATATTCTGATCTACTCCAAGAATGATGATGAGCATGCTGGACACTTGAGATTGGTATTACAGAAGCTTCGAGAGCACCAGTTGTATGCTAAAAGAAGTAAGTGTGAATTTTGGTTGAAAGAAGTTTCTTTTCTTGGCCATGTTGTGTCTAATGGAGGAATATCCGTTGATCCTAGTAAGGTGGAAGATGTACTGAATTGGAAACCCCCAACCAATGTCAGTGAGATTCGCAGTTTTCTTGGTTTAGTTGGATATTATAGGAGGTTCATTGAAGGATTCTCTAAGCTAGCTAAACCTATGACAACGTTGCTTGAGAAGGATGCCAAGTTTGTTTGGTCAGAAAAGTGTCAGGCTAACTTTGAAGAATTGAAAAAGAGATTGACTACAGCTCCTGTGTTGACCTTGCCAGACTTGAGTCAGAAATTCTCTATTTATTGTGATGCCTCTCGTCTTGGTTTGGGTTGTGTGCTTATGCAAGAAGGAAGAGTTGTTGCGTATTCTTCGCGACAACTGAGGGTTGTTGCGTATGCTTCGCGACAACTGAGGAAGCATGAGTTGAATTATCCGACTCATGATTTGGAGTTAGTAGCTGTGGTTCATGCATTGAAGATATGGAGACATTATCTTATTGGTCATAAATGCGACATCTACACCGACCACAAGAGCCTGAAATACATCTTTACTCAATCAGATTTGAATTTGAGGCAACGTCGTTGGTTGGAGCTGATCAAGGATTATGACTTAGATGTTCACTATCATCCTGGTAAAGCCAATGTTGTGGCCGATGCTCTTAGCAGGAGAGTTATGCTAATGAGATTCGGACAATACCTTTACCTGAAGAGTTGTGTGCTGAACTTGAGCATCTCAATTTGAGCATTATTGCCAATGCTATGGAGATGGTAGTTGAGCCTACACTAGAGAAAGAGATTCGTGAAGGTCAATCGAAGGATAAGAATCTTCAGTTAATAATTGAGAACATGAAGGAAGGAAGGTCACCCGGTTTCTGGATAGATGATAATGGCACATTATGGTATGGAAAGAGGATCTGTGTCCCCGATATCAAGTCTATTTGACAGACGATTCTGCGAGAAGCTCATGAGTCAACCTACTCAATACATCCGGGAAGCACTAAGATGTACTTAGATCTTAAAGAGAAATATTGGTGGGTTGAATTGAAACGTGATGTGGCAGAATATGTAGCAATATGTGATACATGTCAGAGGGTTAAAGCAGAACATCAGAGACCTGCAGGACTGTTGCAACCGATGAAGATACCGGAATGGAAGTGGGACGAGATTGGTATGGATTTCATAGTTGGGTTACCGCTTACTCGGAAAGGTTATGACTCAATCTGGGTCATAGTTGATCGCTTGACTAAGGTAGCTCACTTCTTGCCAGTTCGAACCACTTATACGGGAGCATAGTTAGCTGAGTTGTACATGGAAAGGATAGTATGCTAGCATGGAGTTCCAAAGAAGATTGTGTCAGATAGAGGGACCCAGTTCACTTCGCACTTTTGGAAAAAGTGCATGAGTTCCTCGGAACAGTGTTGAATTTTAGCTCAGCCTATCACCCTCAGACAGATGGACAGACGGAAAGAACAAATCAAGTGCTAGAAGATATGTTGAGAGCTTGTGCTCTGCAGTATGGTACCAGTTGGGACAAGAGTTTGCCCTATGCCGAGTTTTCATATAATAATAGTTACCAAGAAAGTCTTAAGATGGCGCCGTTTGAAGCTTTGTATGGACGGAAGTGTAGAACTCCGTTGTTCTGGAATCAAACAGGAGAAACTCAAGTGTTTGGACCAGATGTTCTCAGAGATGCAGAGGAACAAGTCCGAGTAATCAGAGATAATCTGAAGATAGCACAATCCCGACAGAAGAGCTACGCTGATAACCGAAGAAGAGATTTGTCTTTTGAGGTAGGTGATTATGTTTACTTGAAAGTGTCACCTATGAGAAGTGTGAAACGGTTCAATATGAAAGGAAAGTTAGCACCCAGATATATTGGTCCGTTCAAGATTCTTGAGAGACGTGGAGAAGTTGCTTATCGGTTAGAGTTACCAGAAAGTTTGTCAGGAGTTCACGATGTGTTTCACGTATCTCATCTTAAGAAGTGTTTGCGAGTACCCGAAGAACAGATACCGTTGGAGGAACTCACAGTGAAGGAAGATTTGACCTATGAGGAATACCCGATTAAGATTTTGGAAACAGCTGAAAGAATTACCAGGAGTAAGGTTATCAAGATGTGCAAGGTGCAGTGGAATCGATATACCGAGAAAGAGGCCACTTGGGAAAGAGAGGAAGATCTAAGAAAAACCTACCCTCAACATTTTAAGTAAGTAAAATCTGGGAATCTCGGGTCGAGATTCTTTTAAGGCGGGTAGATTTGTAACACCCTAAAATTTGAATTAGTAAATTAGGTTTGAATTTGAGTTTAATTTGCTTTAATTTGATTTTATTTCTAGCAATTGTTGTGCTCATAAAATTAAATAAATAAAACTTAAACAAATATCACATGTTAGGGTTAACAACATGTATGCGTATAGCATGCCTCTGCATTATATATTTTGTATTGCTTGTTTTGCTTAGTCAAATGTTTTCAAAACCTTTTTAGAAAATCTGTGGCAAATAGAAAATGAAAAGAAAAGAAATGGGGAAAAAAAGAACCTTTTTTTTCTCTCTCCCTCCCTCTTTTCCTCCTTTCAACCCGTCGGCCTGCTCGGCCCAAAGCCAGTCGGCTCTCCTCCCTTCCCCTCCCGCGTGGGCCGGCCACCTCCTCGCCCACGGCCCAGTAGCGCGGCCGCAGGCCGCTCGGCCTCGACCCCTCCTCTCTCTGACGCAGCGGCCCCGCGAGTCAGCCCCTTCCCTTTCCTCCAGTCGAGCCCGACTCGGACTCTGCCTGTCACACCGCGGCCGCAACCGCCTCCGCGTTTCTCTCCGCGAGGAGGCGTATCCGCGTGGGTCTCCATACCCCGTGCCCCGCTATAAATAGCACAGAGTCGCGCCGCCTTTCCTCATCTACTCGCCTCGCCCTCGCCTCAAGCTAGCAGCAGCGCCGCCTCGCACCGCGTCCGTCGTCGAAGCAGAACGCCACCGCCAAGCACAGCACCGCTCCATCGCCTCCGTGAGTTTCTTCGAGCCTCAAATCGTCTTCGCGTGGCCGCGGAACACCTCCCCTCTCTCTTTTCCCTTTCATTTACGCTCCGGTTGACCTTGTCGCCGTGTGCAGGAGTTTCGCTGCCGATGTTCGTCGTCGTCGGCCACCCACGTCCATCATCGAGCCCCGCCTTTGTCCTTGGTGAGTTCGCCTCTCTCCGCTCTTTCTCCCGGTGCTCTCGGATCGAAAAACCGAGCACCAAAGCCCCTGGTCGAGTTGCGCCGGCGAGCTCGGGCTCGATACGGCCATAGCGCCGCCCCCTCAGCTCTTTGCTCTGGCAGGAGCGCCGCCCTCTCCTCCCCCTTCTAATCTGGTCCGTCCAGATTGGATCGGATGGATCAGATCCATCCATACCCCTTCGCGGGTGATTTTGCTAAAGAGCCCCCGATCTTTTGCCTAATCAACCCGCCGTCCTGCTGACTCTGATAATCCGATTTTTTCCCGATTTATTTTAATTCAATAAAGTTCAATCTAATTATAGATTTGCCACTGTTTTCAAATACCTATAACTCGCTCGTTTTAGATCCAAATCGACTCGTTCAAGTTGTGTTAGATTCGTAATTTTATGCTCTATCCAGTAGTATAGATTTCATCTATGTTGATCACTTTTAAAAATCAAGAATAGAGTAATTATTTTAATGCTTTAATCTTGTATAGTAAATCTTATTTAATCTATAGTTATTCGTTTTGGATCCGTTTAGCGTGAATTTCGCGTCTTTGTGATCGTTTTATAATCTTTTCAAAACCTCTTTATTGTTTTGGTGTAATGTTCTAATTATATCTTGGTTGTTTCGTGTATGATTGTTCGGATGATTGCGTGGTGATGTTGATCGAGTACAGCCGGTGAGTTTTTCGGTGATCAAGAGTTCTTTGCAGCAGATCAGGACCACTAGGAGCTTTGTGATCAAGGTAAGTTTAACATGGGATCATCCTTGCTACCTATTCACTTTAATTCACTTATTCATGATTGCATGTGTCTCAATTGATTCCTATTTAGATCTCTACCATAGTTTGTTATCCTTTTACCTTGTCACCAATGGGTTACTATTGCATATGGGTAGATCTGCTATGCTTTATGAATTATGAGAAGAATCTTGACTAATGATATATGCAACAATGAGATAAAATTTGCTTTTGTAGCAACATGGAATAGGACACCATTGTAGGGCAAAAGCTAGGATAATAACGCAACCACAAGTGCTAACATGGCTCTGATTTTAGTCAATTATGGGAGTTGGACTAGCATGATTGTAGTTCGTGAAAGGCACCTTTGCCGAGCTGATTATGGGGTATAGCTTGTGTGGGGACCGCTGTGGGTGGTACCATCGGGTATAGCTTGTGTGGGGACCGCTGTGGGTGGTACCATCGGGGTGTCCCATATACCCCTTTGCATTGGGTCCGTAGGGTCTACTACTTGTTAGAAAGACTTTTTGAAAGACTTCATAGTGTACCCTGCCCACTCACCTTGGAAGTGTTTTGGGAATTGTAAACCCGGTTATATGGGCAACACGGCTTGTGGGTAAAGTGCGTAACCTCTGCAGAGTGTAAATCTATCATGATAGCCGTGCTCACGGTCACGAGCGGTCTGGAAAACTCATAGTGTAGATGAACATGTGGTTTAATTGTTAGTGTTGATTATTATTTTTATCATGTGGTTATCAACTGGGTATGCATAACTAAAGCTAAGTATTGGTAAAACTTGACTAAGTTAAAAGCAACCGCAGTAAACACAGTGTCAGCCTTTGAGCTTCATAACCCTGTGTTACTCTTGCTGAGTACTTTAAGTGCTCACCCTTGCTTTATCAACCTCATTAGATGGCTATGAAGACTACCGTGAAGAGTACTAGGCTAGTGGTCAACCAGTCGGCGTTCCCTGTGAAGTGGAGCTTCGTCGCGAGAGTTATCTTTATTTTCTGCTGTTTTGATTAAGAATATTATTCGTTATGTAATAAGCACTGAGTGATGGTACTATTTAAAGATTTGTCGGCTTATGTGTGTGATTGATCTCTGGGCACACATGAGTTATTCACATTCAATTTTATTCTTAAAATTAGGTTTGACATACTGTCTCAGCAACAGTAAATCAAGGCATTTTTTCTTTTTGATTTGCAGTGCACATAGTTATTTGTTTGTTGCCTTCTTTTAATTTTGGTTTGTCACTTAATTAGTTCACCCTGTAAAGTAGTTTTTGAGATTAATATTGTGTCAGTTTACTTTCTTTTAATGATTAGAGTTAATTAGTAGTGTCATTTTTATTTAACCAATTATGGTTATTTCCTTTAGATGACTACCAAAAGGGCAAGATTCACAGAATCTGATGTTGACACTACAAAGGGAGCTCATCATTGTGAACCTAAACATCAATGCGACAATAATAATGTATTTTTCCAGTAATGTTGAGTATTCTATATTTGATTTCATTATTATCATTTAGATACTGAGTAATTACTTTTATTATTTTGCAGGATCTTTCTGGTGCACATATAATGTATGCTGACGTGTCTGTTTTTTATTTGTTAAAAATCTGATTGATTCAAGAGAAGAAAATCAACCGGAAGTTGTGTATTCAGTCTTCTTTTTTTTCGGTTGTTTTGTGATTGTTTTTCTATCGGATTGTAATCAGTTTGATTGCTGATGTGTCATTCTATGATTTGTTGAAAATTTGATTGATTGAAAGAAAGAAAATCAACCGGAAGTTGTGTATTCAGTTTTCTTTTTTTCAGTTGTTTTGTGGTTGTTTTTCTATCGGATTGTAATCAGTTTGATTGCTGACGTGTCATTCTATGATTTGTTGAAAATCTGATTGATTGAAAGAAATAAAATCAACCGGAAGTTGTGTAGTCAGTCCCGTTTGTTTATCGATTGCTTCTCCCTATTTTATTATAGCAAGCCGGGGAAAACTAGGAAGAAAGGTTGTGAGGGGACATTTCGAAATGAAAACAATACCATGAAAAGGAGTATAATCAAAATATTAAAAATAAATTATATAGACAGGAAAAAGGGAGCCATCTAACGAGAATTTTTTATTTTTAGTCTTTTAAAAGATTTTTTTTATAAAAAAAATCCCACTGGAAATTGATTTTCAAAGATAACCCGTAAGTTTGCTCTGCCGTGTCACGCCAGGCATGCACGTACTGCAATGGTAGAATGCATTCAGACAAAGCAGGTTAATCTATGTCACTTGCGAGCTCGATCTGCAGTGTGCTAGAGGATGCTGGTGACTTGCTCTTCTTCTTCTCCTGCCACTAATACACCAGACAAGGAAACAGAGTCTTCGCAATCTCTGACAGTCAATTGCCTTCGTCTCTTCCAATCTGTATGTAATCTTTGTTTGTATCTTTTTTGTTTTTGTTTTTTATGAATCCTGAACCTGAGCTACCATGTCCATCTGTTCACATATAACAATCAAGGAATTTGTCATTCACCCTGAGAAAATCTCTTAAATTCTACGCAAGATCAAACATCACTGCAGACTGCAGTAATAAAATACACATAAAAATTAAATTAGCTATGCATGCATGTCCAGCAGGAAATGAGTTATTACTATATAAGTTACCATTAATAACATGTACTTAATGAGTAAGTAAGTAGTGCAGATGGACACAAGCAAATTAAGCTGAACAATTTAATAAGCTTGTGTTTGCGCACACGCTGCTAGCATTCTTCTTTCGTGCACGGATGCCGTGCAGTCCACACCATATTCTTGACAATTTTTCACATACAAGTCTCATTCATTCTCTGAAGATGCCATATATAATATAGGCATGCTGTTGCCCACTCGCAAGTGTGGTCTCTATGCATGCATGACCGTCGATCGGGAATGGATATACGACGAACACAACAGCTACTTCTTCTGGTTCTGCAGATGCTCCTCGCACACACGGACAAATTCAGGTTACCTACTAATGTTGGCTCAAACTTCCCTGCCGGAATTCATCGGTGCAGATCGATCAGGTAAACACACACAAACAAACGAGTGGTAGAATCACACACGTCTCATCAGCTCCTCTCAGACTCAGCCTATAAATACGCACACGATCGAGGGACGGCATGCAGATGCAGCACGAACACAGGCTAGCTACCTCTCTAGCAGTCTAGCTTCAGTTTCTTCAGCTGAAGGTATCCACAGTCATCGCCAATGTAGAATTCTCTTCCCAACATATGAATATATTAGTAATTTTTTTTTGCTGAATTACTGATATCATTCAAAACAGCAATTCTCTTCCCAACATATGAATATATTAGCACATAAAAACAGCTCTAGTCTTTCTTAAAAAAAACAACTCTAGTCAAGAGAAGGAACCATCATATACTGAATTACTGATATCATTCATTACATAGTGGTACCAATTAAGTCTACCCCAGAAGCAACAAATAAAGTAGCGACTTCATATGCTTCTTAAACATGCCATCTCTAAATAAGCTAGGCTCATCTCTAAATAAGCGACCAATAGACAGTAACACCCAATGTGCAGAAGCCAAGGTGCAAAGTGCCATCGCTCACACCATCTTTCTGAGGCTTGAAAACCATTTCTCTACCAGCAACAATGTGATCACCTTGCAATGCCTTCGCACAAACCTTGAGCTGCTCCATAAGATGCACAACAGATACAACAGAACGTGAAAGCGTGATATTTCTTCCATGACCAACAACAGGCACTTCATCATCGCCAGAATCAAGCAAGATGACTTCCGCACAACTTATGCCAGAGGTACTAGCAGTGAACTTTGCACGGAAACTACTTGGCCATTCCCCTCTGGTGATTCGCAAAGCGATTGTTGCCTCAACCGAATAAGACATAGAGCCAAGTGCAAACTCCAGTGTGCTAAGCCTACTACAGTACTCCCTTGTAAGGTACTCTGGGTAAAGACCCTCAGTGTTCATGAAAGTTATGGCTAGAAAACTCAAGCATCGATCCTTCGATTCAGTAGCGCCCTTAACTTTCAGATCAACCTCAAAGGTCGGAGGGTTGGACAACACAACAGCACGCGAAGGTCCCGTCAGTTTCAAGTAAGGAACCTATATGCAGCAGCACCATTAAACAAATACTAAGTAAACTGAAGTGAAACAAGAGGTTATCAGCATACAATAATAAACAGTATAGAGCAACAAAAAAAACAAGTATTATCAACACAAAGTGGAAGACAGAAAAAACTACATAAAATTATTTGTTCCATGCATTATCGACAAAGAAAAAGACAATATAATTTCTTGTGTGCATATAATCATGCATGTACCGTTCATGAGCTGTACATTTAGTAAATTTGATTTCAAACAAGGTTCAAATATTTTCAAGACAGAAGTCAGAACATAGCGCCAGATGGAAACTATCAGCCACATTTAAAAATTAGACACAGACATGCCACATTATATTAGTTTACAACAGATAGGAGGGAGGGAGGGGAGTGAACAAGGGTCAACAAGTACAATTTTACAGGGGAACTTCTTCATAGCTAGGGGCTTGCCATATAACTGACGCGGCGTGCATGTGCTTCTTATATTATGGAACTCCAAATGTGTTGAGAAATTAAGTGTCAGTTTGATTAGTAAATAGTTATTTGCTTCTCTTATTATTACCAAATCCACAAACATATACCTGGCCAATAGATTAGAAATACCGAAACTCACAGTGTGTACTACGTAAGTTCTACAAAATAACTTAAGAATGAATCGCCACGTATAGCACGCTCTCCTCTTCATGTCAAAGTTGGCCCTTTGACCGAACTAATTGGACTAATAGGATAGTTCAGTGTAGAGGAACCACATACATAGAAACACCCCGGATGCACATGAGAACTCAAGCAGCACAACAAGAAACAAACAATCATGACACTGATGGCTAGTAACAAGAAATATTACAAACCTCTTGCGTAAGAATTTGGCAGTTATCTCTCGAGCGATCAAAGATCATATTGCGATTTTCATCAGCACAGTCTCGTATGGCAACCATCCCAAACACATGGAGGGGCCACTGTAAGCCACCCCTTATCCTTGCGACCTTGAGTGAAAATATCTGCAGCGTAGTCTGTAGGTCACCAGCATCCTTCCAATTAGGCTTCTTGAACGTGAAACGCTTGTTAGGGATCTTTGCTGCAAGTGGATTTAATAAAACAAGGGTTAAGAAGCAGCAGCAATACTTAGCAACACATACACATGACATCTCAGCTACTTCCTCTGTCCCAAATTATAGGTCGTTTTAGCATTTCAAGATTCATAGCATTTGCTATCGTATCTAGACATAAAATATATTTAGATGCATAACAAAAGCTATGAATCTAGAAAAGCCAAAACGTCCTATAATTTGGGACGGAGGGAGTATTTATTATTGGTCAGGCAAACTCTGATAGATCCTAGCACATATACCGGGAATGCATCTCAAGTGTGTGTGTGTGTGTGTGTGTGCGCGCGCGAGAGAGAGAGCACTTGTGTTGTCAAGCAAGTTCTGTTAGACAAAGGAACGAAAATACATATCAGTCCCCAGTCAGTAAGACTATGGGTCCTGTTCGGATCCACATGGCTAGTAACCAGTTGCAGTTGGGGGCTAAGAATTAGCCCAAATTAGCTGTGGTTAACTAGCTAGCTGGCTAACAACTAATTGAATACATGGCTAAAAACTAGTCCACCTATTAGGTATTAGCCCTCTTGTTTGGATGCACTAGAGCTAATTCTGCTAATTTTTATCTAGCTAGCAATTAGCTAGATAAAGGTCCTATATGTTTTATTAAACTATGGAGGCGATGCCGGCCATTAGGACAGACCAAGGTACCAATTTTCAAATTAAGGATAAGGTTCCAAATTACAAACTGAGACAGGTTCCAATTTGCAAATCACAGACAGATTTCCATGGATCTGATATGATCGGGGAGAGAGAGAGAGAAATAACTCACTGGTGTCTTCGAAGCAACCGTAGACGCCGGAAAATAACATGTTCCAGTTATCCCTAAACTCTCTAGCGACGGCTTCGTTGGCATAAGCTTGGCTTAGATCTTCCTCTTCTTCTTCTGCCCGCGCCTTTTTCGCGGGGTGAAGCGCCACCATCTCATCGTCCTTGGCTTCCGCCCCCAAACGCGTCATCATATCCTCTTTCAGCGAAGGAGTCGGCCCACCGTTGGCGGCGACGACCGCTTGGATGGAAGGCGTCTCGATCGCCATCGCCGACACCGATCGAATTTCTCGCCCCGCGCATCGATTGAATTCCTCGCCCCCGCCGACTTCTCTTGCGGGCGTAGGAAACCTAGGTCGGGTGGTCGACGCGTGTGTGTGTTTTTTTTTCACTGCGTGTGGTGCTCGGCTTGCCCTTTACATCCCAGGCCCAGGACCAACTGGACCTGTTTTCCACCACGGCTAGGCAAACGAAACATTTTACCTGTATATTGCTGCAGGAGGCCTTTTTCCCCCCTTTTAAACAAACAAATAGAGAAGCGTGAAAAAAAAATCATAATATTTGCATTCATATCTTTATAAGGCATTATTGTTTTATAGAATAATTTTATATTGACCATATATGTTTGTATGCAGTGGACATGTGTTCTCTAAAACTAGAAGCGTCAATGGCATTGATATTTTTCGACAGACCGAAGAGTGTTAGACACTGCTACAAAAATAATTGTTCAAGACATTGTCCAAACATTAACACATGGGGTCACAAGATGCAATCGTCTCCTAAAATACGTGAGGATTTTTGGAGACGGGTTCTTTTTATTTACTGGATCTTAGATTGTTAGTGATCTTAGATTGCTGGATCTTGATTCGTGGTCGAAGTCGTCTAGGCGTCCTCATGGGTTTATGATGAAAGTGAAGAGCTGTTGCTCCTGCTGCTGCTCTCAAGGAGGAAGCCATAATGAGATGTTTATAACGAAATAAATATAAAAATAGTTGTCAGACAGTGAATGATTTATGAGAGCAAGTACAATAATTGGTTTATAGCTAAGCTAATCAGCATTTTTGATGATGTGAAGGAGAGAAGTAAGGAGAGAGAAGAGAACTTGGCTGCTAATCTAGCACCAAGCTGGGCACGGATGCATAGGCATTAGTGGGTCCCAATAAATATGAATGTGAGGAGAGAGAGGAAAGAGAATGCAAACATAAAACAATGAAGAAATTTTGTAGATAAGTAAGAGACTAATTGTTGTATGACTTGGCTCTTACTACTTGACTTATAGCCAAGCACTTGGCTCAACTATTGAACCTGCTCTGAATGGCTCATAAGGGCACTCCCAATGCAAGACTCTATCATAGAGTCCAAGACTATTTATTATCATTTATTTATGGTATTTTGCTGATGTGACAACATATTTATTGAAAAGAGAGTGAAAAAATAAGACTTCAAGTCCACAATATTCGAGGTAATAAATAGGTTTAGACTCTATGATAGAGTCTGCATTGGGAGTGCCCTAATCTAATGTAATACATGATATAACATGATACATACATACACACGCCTAATCTGCAAGTGTCCTAAGACTACGTACCTTTGGGATCATATATATATATATATATATATATATATATATATATATATATATGAATATGAATATGAAATATGAATATGAATATGAAACTTCTCCTAGATTTCGCGTGTGGGGAGCACTCTGAGTACTGTTTTGATACTGTCAACGAATCGTGTGCAGACACGTAAGTTCGTGCGGGTCTAAGCCTCAGTTTCGCCTCGTCTGATTGCTCGGGGTCGCCGCGCTAGCTGCCCCTCTCTCCCCGTAAAAAAAAATCCCCCGCAATCGGCATCGCACTCGCACCTCACCAACTCAGTCCGCGCTTCTTCCTCTTCTGCCAAAAAGTCGGCGTCCATGGATGCCTCCACCAACCTCCTCATCCTGCACCACGACGGCAGGACGAGAAGACCCACCGCCGGTGCCGCCTTTGACCCCTCCCATCTCCTCATTCTGGCCATAGCAGGCGCCTCCACCCCAAAATCCCCAATCCCAAACCCTAAATAAATTCTCGATCCATACCCACCGCCACCAACCGATGGGATTGTGCCGTGTTGGAGGCACTCGGTTCGTGGGTAGCCCCTCAATCGGCCACCACACCTTGGCTGCCGGTTGGATGCCGCTGTGATTGCAACCGTCGCGTCACCGACGACCCGGACTAGGGGCGGATGCTCGAAGTGGAGGAGAGGCTGGAGTCTCTGCCTATCTGATTCGCCCCTCCTGTCAGTTTCAGAGCCGTGGGTCAGCAATACAGATAGTACAGATCGG
>CM039122.1:824785-835025 GCA_022036555.1 Microstegium vimineum | reverse complement strand
TTGATGTGCCATGTCAACACAGGTGCTCGATGCCCTCGGTGATGACATGGTGGTAGAGTTGAGGTCTGAACATGCAACGAACATCGACACTGTCCAAATATGGTATGTTCATCCACAAAACCATCCCCAATTCCCCTGATTCATCTTGACATTTTTTGTTGGATTATTATGCAAGTGCACCACATCATTAGAGGGAGGAAAAACGATGGGGAAGAATAATAATGTTTTGATGTCTGGTTACTCACGGGAATCAGATGAAGGAGTGCAAATATTGTGTACTACTTGCTCAAATTTGTGAGAGGTAGAAGAGCAGATGGTTTGGCAATTCAAGAACAACTACTTGAAATTTGAGGGAAGATGCAAACGTGTTTGCCCTACTTCAGGATGAAAGAGCTGCTTCCTAGATTACAGGAGGGAAAGGACATATTACATGACCAAATTACTGAGACGAATTAGAAGGACGAGCATAAAGAGCCGCTACGGGATCAGTCCTGCTATTAATCTTCGATAGATTCATGGCAATTATTACTATCTCTCTTAATAAATGATCTTTAGTTTTTTTTTTTAGATTCAATTGATCTGTATGTTCGGAAATCACATGATTCATTGTTTTCTATGAAGACGGCTTCCTATTTCTACATTTGTTGTTCTTTACACAAAACTTATTCTGTATTATCAAGTAAGCTATGATAATATTATTCAGCTATAAATGGTACTTGCCATTTTTCTGTATATAGTTGTATTATAGATGGAACCAATCATTTATGTAACACTCTATACTCTACTACTAAGTGTGCCTGGGCGTCTGGCTTACGGGCGCGGCGAAGCGCGCCTGGCTTCCTAGTAGTTTATATACCGCAAGAAATGTACTACGGTCAATAGGCTCTCCTCAACGGCTGTTGTACTTGTTCGCAAAAAAAAAGTTGTTACTTCCTTCAACTTTGGACAGTTTACAATATACACTTGTGGTATGTGTGAGATCCCTAAGGTCTTCACAGTTCATAATAATTAATTTCTGGAGTGATTTGAGATTACTGCTCCACAGGTCGCGTAGAGTGTAATCTATATGTTTGCAGGTAAACACTACCAAAATTATGGAATTCTCCTAGTATTTTCGTGTAATAGTAAAACACTACCACTAGTCATAACACATGAGAATTCTCTCTATTCTAATTTCTAGTGGTACATATTCCAAACTTGTGCAGTCTTTAATCAACATTTTTTTATGGCAGGCATATAATCCGGTTGTAGAAACTGTTCAATGCTTAATAACTTCGGTCAGTCTATAGACATTATCTCTCTTAATGATGAGAAAATGGTAGGGTCATCATAACCATGAAACCAGCTTGGAAGGTCATCACTTGGGCACACAACTTTAGGATAATTGCACCCAATGATGCTCGTTGGGTAGACAACGACGTCTTGATGAATGTAGTCGTCGATCCTTATCTTGTGCTGCATAGTCCACTCCATGGTGTCGATGTCGTCGTCGCCGTCGAGCACCCACACCTGGATGTTGTGGTATGGCAACGGTTGCAGCAGAGAGAGACGCCCATTGCCTGACGTTGTCAGTGCACCAGTATGGTGTCTTCAGAATAGTAGAATTGGCATTGCTTTGGCAGCTCCTTGGTCCATGGTCCATGCTCGGCCAATGTAGACGTTGAGGCCGACCGTAGATGTGATGAGGTGTCCGGGCGAACCAGTGCACAGAGACACGGTCGACCACCGCCGTGTTGCCGCCATACATGAGCATCTGGACTTCTGGAGAGCCTCATTCTCCTCAGAACGCTGCTCTGCCCCCAAACCCCTACGCCGCCATCGTTGCTGCCGGAGCCGGAGAAGACGTCTCGTCGTGGTCGAGATCCGCATCCTGCTGGCCTACGACCGCGCGCGCCGACGTGTCGTGGTTGCGGCGCACGACGGGGTACGCCGGCTGCGTCACGCACCTGCAGCGCGCAAGGACCGGGTTCGCCTCCAGCGTCCTGGCCATCGCCACGGCCGCCGTGGTCGAGGGCCACCACAGGAGGAGCGACCCACCCATATCGGCGTTCTGGTTGACGCCGTAGTTCGTCCTGCTCTGAGTCCTAGATGTCACCTCCTTGGTCGGCCTACAAACATGCCTATATATTGATCCAATAGTATAAGGTAATATAGATTCATATATTGATGTCCAGTACGTATAAGGTAATTAGAATAGGATTAGGATTCGAGTGATCCAATAGTATAACAGCAACTCCAACAGTTTGACAATTTTGGTTTGGCAAAACATGAAATTTATCAACTCTGAAATAGATATGCCAAAGTAAAAAATATGCAATCTCCAACAGTTCCTCATAATGACTTGGCAAAAACGGAAAAAAGGAAGGAAAAAAAACCGCCAGTGTTCCACCGTGAAAAAAAAGAAAGAAAAAAAAGGGCGCCGCCATGTGTTCAGCCGTGCAAAAAAGAAGGAAAAAAAATTGCCTCCCCCTTTTCAAGGTCTCCAAATTACCAAGTGCGGGTTCTTATTTGCAACTTTGGCAAAAATGTCAAGCCCAAATGTCAAACTGTTGGCCACCAATTTTTTATTTTTTTTGGCAAAATTAGATATGCCAAGTCTAAATGTCAAACTGTTGGAGTTGCTTTAAGTTAATATAGATTCATATATTGATGTCCAGTACGTATAAGGTAATTAGAATAGGATTAGGTTTCGAGCCTATCAAGTTACCCCCGAAGCTTTTATATATAAAACTTCCACATTCACGGAGTTAGTTATGGAAGGCCATACCGCCGAGAAATTTTGCCTCTTTATTATTAGGTATAGATATAGATGAATTTAATTCCAAACATCCAAACCAGGGATAAGGGTATTTTCGACATTTCACACCTACAATTTGACACCGTTAGAGTTCAATATGGGGGCAGTGGCATGGAGGACAAAAGAAATTAGAGTAGTGACGCTTAAGGCCGCCAAACTTTTTCAGTGGCATAGAAGGAAATACAATCTTTTTATAGTGGCGCACAAGAAATTCTTCCAAGTACATTTTTTTTTGAGATTACACAGTACAATACAGACGCTCAACACGTACGCACACTCGCCCCTACGAACACACGCACGCAAACCCTACCCCTATGAGCACCTTCAAAGGACTGAGCCGACAAATCTTGAAGTTGACGAAGTCACCACAGGCGCCTCGCTGTCGACGGGAACGTCGCCTACCACTTAATGTATAGCGCCGGAAAATTCTGGAATAAATCCAGAATAAAGTGTTGCACCGAGCCCCCAACCAATGATCTTTGTTATTGCGCCGTGAACCCCTTGATCCCAAGTACGTTTTTTAAGTCAGACATGTACATAACTTATTTAAATGCCACTCTCCACGTACCCTGCAGGAAGAACAAATTTGCATATAGCTATGAACAGATCGAATGTACTTTGAACTACACATGAAGATTTTGCACAAACGCCAGCCACTCCATATTGGATGGATCTCCAGCCTCCAGTTCGGCTTGTACTTGATGAAACCGAAGAGTGGATAGCATGCAGCTCACTGGTTCCCCGCAAATTTGTACATCGCCTTAAAGATGGAAACAGATGTTTAGTAAAAGCGAGTTGTGCAGGTATTTCCCCTCTTTCCTGTTTTATCATAATGACCAGATGGTCCGTCAGTTAGACAGTATGGTTTTGTTTTTGTTCCTTTTATTGTTGGTATATGAGAGAATGCAACTTAACCCTAGATGACTTCAAATTCTAACACCTTTTGGTGCTGTCGTAGTGAGTCTTGCGTGGCATGTCATTGTTGCTCGTGTGATTTTCTTATCTTCCATGGAAAAACCATGGTTAACTGACACGCTCTTTTTTGGCAGCACGATCAAAGTTGAACTAGAGCTAGTGGAGATGAAGGAGTACGTTCTTCTTCCTCCAACTACCACCAGCAGCAGCTCTTGGTGGCGAGGGCATGAACAACTTGGTGATGAAGCCGCCTGCCATACAAGGAGTTTTGGTGTTGGGGTGGTGCCTGTTGATCATATCGCTTTTACCTCTGCGCAATCCGTCCACAGATTGGAGTAGCAGTTGGTGGTGATCTTGGATTGCTGGATTCCATGATTCGTAGTCAAAGTCATTGAGACGCAGTTTGGAGTAGAAGTTGTTGGTGATCTTGGATTGTTGGATTCCATGATTCGTAGACTCGTAGTCGAAGCCATCTAGAGCGTCGTCATGGGTTTCTGTCTTTCCAATGAAGGTGATGATTCATGATTGATTTTGATTGGTTGATTGATGAGAATTAAGGTGAAGAGTCGGCTTGTGATGAAATGAACATTCCAATTAATTCCCAAGTGACACTAGACCGCCTACATGCTTTGACAATAATGGAATCAATTTAAACAGCGCCCCGCTGCTTGCTAATGGTTGTTCAATTTGTCAGCCATGTAAGGCATGACACTACACCTGCCTGCGAGCTGTTACTTCCTCAAAAGCTATCAAGTCAGCAACCAGAATAAACCAATCATAGTGAAATCGCAGAAAGCATGTAAAAATTGTCACCAAGTCAAAACAGCTCTAATCAAGAGAAGGCACCATCATATCCTGATATCATTCATTAAACAGTAGTACCAATTAACTACTCCAGACGCAACAAATAAAGTAGCGACTTCATATGGTTCTTAAACATGTCATAACTATTAGTATCCAGAGTTTACAAAAGCAAGGCTCATCTCTAAATAAGAGACCAATAGACAGTAACACCCAATGTGCAGAAGCCAAGGCGCAGAGTGCCATCGCTTGCACCATCTTTCTGAGGCTTGAAAAGCACTTCTCTACCAGCAACAATGTGATCACCTTGCAATGCCTTCGCACAAACCTTGAGCTGCTCCATAAGACGCACAACAGATACAACAGAACGTGAAAGCGTGATATTTCTTCCACGACTAACAGGCGCTTCATCATCACCAGAATCAAGCAAGATGACTTCTGCACAACTTATGCCAGAGGTACTAGCAGTGAACTTTGCACGGAAACCACTTGGCCATTCCCCACTGGTGATTCGCAAAGCGATTGTTGCCTCAACCGAAAAACACATAGAGCCAAGTGCAAACTCCAGTGTGCTAAGCCTACTACAGTACTCCATTGTAAGGTATTGTGGCTGAAGAAGGCCCACACTGCCGATGTAAGTTATGGCTAGAAAACTCAAGCATTGATCCTTCGATTCAGTAGCGCCCTTAACTTTCAGATCAACCTCAAAGGTCGGAGGGTTGGACAACACAACCGCACGCGAAGGTCCCGTCAGTTTCAAATAAGGAACCTATATGCAGCAGCACCATTAAACAAATACTAAGTAAACTGAAGTGAAACAAGAGGTTATCAGCGTATAATAATAAACAGTACAGAGCAACAAAAAAACAAGCATTATCAACACAAAGTGCACAACAGAAAAAACTACATAAAAATATGTGTTCCATGCATTATCGACAAAGAAAAAGACAACATAATTTTTTGTGTGCATATAATCATGCATGTACAGTTCATGAGCAGTACATTTAGTAAATTTGATTTCAAACATTTTCAAGACAGAAGTCAGAACATAGCACCAGATCAAAACTATAAGCCACATTTAAAAATTAGACTCAGACATGCCACATTATGTTAGTTTACAACAGATTGGAGGGAGGTTGGGAGGGGAGTGAACAAGGGTCAACAGGTACAATTTTGCAGGGGGGACTTCTTCCTAGCTAGGGGCTTGCCATATAGCTGACACAGCGTGCATGTGCTCCCTATATTATGGAACTCCAAATGTGTTGAGAAATTAAGTGTCAGTTTGATTAGTAAATAGTCATTTGCTTCTCTTGTTATTACCAAACCCACAAACATATAACCAGCCAATAGATTGGAGATAGCAAAACTCAGTGTACAACGTAAGTTCTACAAAAATAACTAAAAGAATGAATCGCCACGTGTAACACGCTCTCTTCTTCATGGCAAAGCTAGCCCTTGACGGAACTAATTGGATTAATAGGATAGTTCAGTGTAGAGGAACCACATACATAGAAACACCCCGGATGGACATGTCGCTGTGGTAAGACAACACTTTGGGCAGACAAGAAAGTTGTGTGTGTGGGGGGGCGGGGGATCATTGCTTCATGTGCATCAAGCAGTACAGCAAGAAGTAAACAATCATGATACTGATGGCTAGTAATAATAAATAATACAAACCTCTTGTGTAAGAATTTGGCAGTTATCTCTCGAGCGATCAAAGATCATATTGCGATTTTGATCAGCTGAGTCTCGTATGGCAACCATCCCAAACACATGGAGGGGCCACTGTAAGCCACCCCTTATCCTTGCGACTTTGAGTGAAAAGATCTGCAGCGTAGTCTGTAGGCCAGCAACATCCTTCCGTTTAGGCTTATCGAACGTGAAACGCATGTTAGGGATCTTTGCTGCAAGTGGATTTAATAAAACAAGGGTTAAGAAGCAGCGGCAGTACTTAGCAACACATACATATGACATCTCAGCTATTTATTATTGGTCAGGCAAACTTTGATAGATCCTAGCACATATACAGGGAATGCATCTCATTCTCAAGTGTGTGTGTGCGCGCGCTTGTGTTGTCAAGCAAGTTCTGATAGACAAAGGAACGAAAATACATATCAGTCCCCAGTCAGTAAGACTATGGTCCTGTTCGGATCCACATGGCTAGTAACCAGTTGGGGGCTAAGAATTAGTCAAAATTAGCTGTGGTTAACTAGCTAGCTGGCTAACAACTAATTGAATACATGGCTAAAAATTAGTCCACCTATTAGCCCTCTTGTTTGGATGCACTAGAGCTAATTCTGCTAATTTTTATCTAGCTAGCAATTAGCTAGATAAAGGTCCTATGTGTTATTAAACTATGGAGGCGATGCCAGCCATTAGGACAGACAAAGGTACCAATTTTCAAATTAAGGATATATAAGGTTCCAAATTACAAACTGAGACAGGTTCGAATTTGCAAATTACAGACAGATTTCCATGGATCTGATATGATCGGAGAGAGAGAATAACTCACTGGTGTCTTCGAAGCAACCGTAGACGCCGGAAAACAACATGTTCCAGTTATCCCTAAATTCTCTAGCGTCGGCTTCGTTGTCATCAGCTTGGGCGAGGTAGTCGGCATCTACATCTTCCTCTTCTTCTGCCCGCGCCGCCTTTTTCGCGGGGTGAAGCGCCACCATATCATCGTCCTTGGCTTCCGCCCCGAAACGCGTCATCCTATCCTCTTTCGTCGAAGGAGTCGGCCAACCGTTGGCAGGGACGACCGCTTGGATGGAAGGCGTCTCGATCCCCATCGCCGACGCCGATCGAATTCCACGCCCCGCGGATCGATTGAATTCCTCGCCGGCGCCGACTTCTCTTGCGGGCGTAGGAAACCTAGGTCGGGTGGTCGATGCGTTGGGTTTCCCTTTTTTTTTTAATGCGTGTGGTGCTCGGCTTACCCTTTTACATCCCACCGGCTAGCAGGCCCAGAACCAGGCCCAGGACCAACTAGACGAAACATGTTGCCCGCTGCGGGAGGCCTTTTTATCCCTTTGAAGCAAACAATTTTTTGAATGTAATAATTTTTTTTAATGTAACTTTGAAACAAACAAATAGAGAAGCATGAAAAAACCATAATATTTGCATTCAGATCTTTTATAAGGCATTATTGTTTTATTGTAGAATTATTTTATATTGACCATATATGTTTGTATGTAGTGCACATGTTCTCTAAAACTAGAAGCGTAAATGGCACTGATATTTTTCGGCAGACCCAAGAGTGTTGGATACAACTACAAAAATAATTTTTCAATACATTGTCCAAACAACAACGCATGCAGTCACAATATACAACCGTCTCCTAAAATAAAATACATGAGGACTTTCACAGACGGTCCTTTTTATTTACATAGGCATTTACAATTATAAATCTCGCAAAATGGATTTTATAGAGAGGCTGATATTTTTATTCACGGCAGTGCTATTCTATTCTACAAGGTAAGATAAAACTGGTCTAAAAAAATATTAAGTACTACTAAACAAAGTTCAGTATCAGTCAATACTCAGCACAATAAAAATACTAGATAATACTGACACGTGATTACTGAACATACTGAATTTTTGCTTTGTGTAATATAAGGTCATGTTTGGTACAACTCAGCTTTATTAGTGTAGAAAATAGCTTCATGGACAAATCTCTTGGGACCGTTTGGATCCCTTTAATTGGTGGAATTGAAATCTACTTTAATAAATTAAGTTATTTGGCTTGGAATTTGATATTTCATCACTTTTCAAAGTTCACATTTAAGCCTATCTCAAATTCATAGGATGAGAGATGGAAATTGATTCTATAGATCATCATGCCATATTTCTATTTGTAACTTATAACATTTTGTTCAAACTCCCTCTCCTACGATAGAAATACAACAAATAAGTATGTCTCTCATATACTGAACAATAATATGCAATTATAATCCATATACAATCATATTAGTTTAATTAATATGTCTCTAAATTATGATTATTAAAATAAATTCAATTCCAGGGAACGTGGCCTTAGTGAAGCTAAACTATTTTGAGGAAAAAAAATTGATTGGCAAAACAATTTCATCAACAACTTTATGGATGGATATGAGAGGGAAATGGAAGAGAGAGTTGAGATAAACTACTTTCTTCAAATTTATCCCACTTCATCTCTTTGTGAGAGGAGAAAAAACAACTTGTGAAGCTGTTTTAAAAATAAATGTTTGACAAAAGAAATCACCTCATAACAGTTTATGAAACTGTTGTGAGTTATACCAAATAGGGCTATATAAGAGGAGAGGGCAGCTTATATATGAAAGAGGGAAATGCACCAGTGGTCCATAAAGTTGACATGAGGTGTCACTTAGGTCCCCGAATTTTCAAAGTGAAATCTTTAGGTCCCTAAATTTGACAGAGTGTGTCACCTGAGTCTGAAAGTAAACTTTCAAAGTGATCACTGCAAGTCCCTAAACTTGACAGAGGATGTCGTCCTGGTAGAAATATAAGAGGTGTTGGATTAGGACGTTGTACCCTATAAACATCGTAGAACACAAAAGCATTTAGTACAAAGTGCGGTGAAGTGGACACACGAAGAACACGTACCTCACCAAGGGCAACGTGCTCTCGTGATTAAATGAAGTCGAGGCTATGAAATTATATATTATATATCCATTAAACCATTTTTTTTGCTCAGATGGCGTTCTAGAGTTGGGTAGCTTTGACACCGTGGCACCTTGGCCCGCCTGTCAGCCCCAGTTGGCTTTATCGTGAACAACTATCGGTGGGCCCGCCTCTCAGTCCCCTTCGCTGCGCATCCGCGTGCGCGCTCGGTCAACTCTGCCGCCATTGCAAGAGGCAAGAGCGCGCGAGCGAGTAGCGTGGTGCCCCCTGTCCGCGCGCAGTCGTGCGTGCGGTGTGGCCAGGTTGCAGGGCGAGCGCCTCGCCGACCCCGCGTTCGTCAAGAACCACGGCCGCCGATCGAGGGCGTAGCAGCGTCGCCCCACCGATCGAGGCGCGGCCACCGTACGTCTGCCCAACTGCATGCGCCACGACGGGAGGAAGAATGGTGCGTGCGGAGAAGGATTCGACTTTCGAGGAGGACGAAAGAGTACGTCCGGCCGCCGGGCGGCGGGAGACGAGGTCGGCGATGCTGCTGGTGATACATATATGGCCGGTCTTGTTTGTTGTACAAGGAACCGTAAGGCAATGCTGTGCAACGGTGTCTGTGGAGATCAGATCCCCATGACTTGAGAGGATGATATATATGACGGAGCAAACCACGGGGGTGTATATATGTGGTGTTGTTGACCTTAATGACCTCCGATGAGTCGTCTCGTCTCATGAAGGGGAGGCGTGACTGAGCTGGGATTGGCTGGGCCGCGTCGCCGGCCAGCCCTGCCTAATTTACTACAAGCTAGGACGCCGCGCCGGCGTCGTCGCTGCCGCGGTCACCGCGCTCCGGACGTCGTGCAACTCCCACACGTTATCGTTATGCCGCAGTTACGCCGGCCTCCCCGGCCCGAGTCTCTCGCCGCGCCGGCCGGGAGATCGAGAACAGCCCAAGTGGCGGTAGTGCACGACGCCCGCCGTCAACGAGCTGGTCAAAAGGGGTGCGCGGCACAGGTTGTGACTGGACGCGTGGCGGCGTGAGTGCTGGTTCGCGGCCGCACGGCATGCTTGCCCCGGCCAGCTCCATCCGGCCCCCAGGCGGGCAATGGCGGCTGC